>SMMQ01002716.1:0-32384 GCA_008271595.1 [Pythium] brassicae (nom. inval.) | reverse complement strand
GGGGGGGGGGGGGGGGGGGGGGGGGGGGGGGGGAAAGAGTACCGTGTGTTTCTTGTTATAAACGAAATGGATACACGCTCACAAGCCACGACGCTCACCAGCAGCAGCGAGCGCCAGGGGGTCCAGGGACTCTGCCGCTGATTTCCAAGTGGCCAGTGCCGCGAGACTGTTGGGGAAGGCTGCTAGTGGGCTTTTTCGTCGTCCTTGGGCGCGACGCACTTGTTGATCCACTTGCGGCGGCGCACCATCGCGAGCGTGAAGGCGCCCTTCTGCCACGGGCCGGAGAAGGACGGCGCGTAGATCCAGCCGTTGTCGTCGCCCTGCGAGACGTCGAGCGTCCAGCCCTCGGCCTTGAGGTGCGGCGGGCACTTGGGCGCCACGTCCTCAAACGCGTCGGACGAGACGTTGTTGTCGTCCACGGCACTCCAGCGCCGGCGCTCGCCCGAGCCCGCCACGATTGCGTCCGCGGTCCACTTCTTCACGATGTGGTACCGCTGGTTCTCCCAGAGCTCGAGCACCTTGTCGACGCGGTCCACGGACGTGAGCTTGACGTCCAGGAAGATGACGCTCTTACGGTGCTGCTTCTCGAACTCGGGCGCGACGTCGAGGTCGTACGAGAGCAGCTCCGAGTGCCGCTTGTCGAGGAACGGCGCGAGCGCGATCGTGGCCGTGCCGAGCAGGTCGTCCTTGTTGAGGCGGTCGAAGTCGAAGACCTGGAGCTCGAGGCACTTTTCCTTCGGGCGGTCGACCTGGAAGTGGAACACCTCGGGCGGCGTCCACTTGGGGTTGAGCGACGACTCCACAGTCGTGCTCTTGTGCTGTTGACGCCCGACCTTGAACGTCACGTACGGGTCGCTCTTGCCGCCCAAGCCCATGAACCCAAAGTCGCTCGACGGCAGGTCCTGTGCGCGCACGAGCGTCACCTGCAGCGAGAACATGGCGGCTGGGGAAGAGCGCCGCGTAAACGCGTGCGAGCGAGCGAGAGAGAGAGCGAGAGTGCGCGTGTGCTGCGCCTGCCTGCTCTTGCTTGCTGGTGTGATATTTGCCTGCTGGCTGGCGTTTCGAAGATGGAGTTTCGTGGTGATTCAAGACTATCGAACAGCATGTCGGGTGGTAGAGATCGATACAAATGAATGTTTTCGGGTTTGAAAAAACTAGGATATGTAATGAAAGTTTTGTGCAAATCAGTTTCATAATTGATTCCAAAACGAGTGGGTTGAACCGATATTTACTGTATGTATCGTGCAGGAATGAGCATGGATGCGGTCGAGCACTTGCACGACGATGGCTTGGCTGTGGTCAACACTGACTTATTTCGCTGTGGCCATGACCTCTTCAATCGCAAACGACTGGAGGTGCACAGTGTATTGTACAGGTCAAGAGCGCTTCGCCGACGACGTCGTGACGCCACCAGCGAGCATTGAGAGCGGGGCAGGATGGACGACTGGTTCGCTGGCTGGCTGTTGCAGTTGCTGATAATGAATGATAAGGGCCTCTCGCCCGTCAGGAGCGCGTGCGCTCACAAACTCTCGAGCGCGCCGTCGCCTCAACTCGAGTCGCGATCGTTCTCTGGCTGCGAGCACTTGTTGATCCACTTGCGCCGCCGCACCATCGCGAGTGTGAACGCGTCCTTCTGCCACGGGCCCGCGAACGTCGGCGCGTACACCCAGCCGTTTTCGTCGCCCTGCGACACGTCGAGCGTCCAGCCCTCCGCCGTCAAGTGCGGCGGGCACGCGGGCGCCACGTCCTCGAACGAGTCGGACGACACGTTGTTGTTCTCGACCGTGCTCCAGCGACGGCGCTCCGTCGAGCCGTTGATGTGCGTGTCGTACATCCACTTCTTGATCACGTGGTAGCGCTGGTTCTCCCAGAGCTCGAGCACCTTCTGCACGCGGTCGTTCGACTTGGTGAGCTTGATGTCGAGGAAGAGCGCGCTCTTGCAGTGCTGATTCTCGAACTCGTCGGGCACGTCGAGTGGGTACGCCACGACCTCGGATTGCTTCACATCCAGGAACGGCGCGAGCGCGATGTAGGCCGTGCCGATGAGGTCGTCCTCGTTGAAACGGTCGCGGTCGTAGACTTTGATGTCGAGGCACTTTTCCTTCGGGCGGTCCACAACGAAGCGGAAGACCTCGGGCGGGTTCCACGTCGGGTTGAGCGTCGACGCCAGGGTCGTGCTCTTCTCGAGCGTTTTGTCGACCTTGAGCGTCACGTACGGGTCGCTCTTGCCGCCAAAGCCCAAGAAGCCAAAGTCGCTCGCGGGCAGGTCCACGGCTTTCATGAGCGTCACCTCCAAGTTGTACCGCATGCTTTGTGCTTTGTGCTTTGTGCGCGCTGTGCTGTGCTGTGCTGTGCTGTGCTGTGCTTGCAGCGAGCGAGCGGGAGTGTGCGAGCGAGCGCGCGTGTGTGGAGCTGGAGCAGTGCGACGGATTCGTGGGGCGCGGAAAAGCGAAATGAGAGCAGCTCAAGGCGCCGTCCTGTTGCGCCCGTCCGTCCGGCGTGTGGTCGGAGGGGTTTTGACTGCAAGTGAGTATGACCTCGAGTGCTCTTTTCCGCCATTTCTAGCGACACCGTGAGAAAAATGAGGGGATGCAACACTGGGTATCGCCTCGTGTTGTTCATGCGCAGCTTGCCCAACATGCTTGTGAACGAAGTCGTGTCGCCCGTGGCGCCATCGATCGCGATGGCCACGATGCGAGTCGCTCTCTCGTTCTGGAACACCGATCTCTTGCTTCAACCGAGCGACTGGGTACAAGCTACGCTTACTGAACCCATTCCGACATGCACCAACACCAGCAAGCAGGCACGCAGAGGCAAACGAGCAGGTCCGACAGACAATTTCGAGGCATACAAGTACCCCGCGACAACAGCGGTCTGGGGTTCTCTCTCCATGACCCTCTTTTCTTTTGCGATGCATGCGCCAGCAAGTCGAGCAGCGACACTTTCATCGTCTCAATCACCGCGCACAACCGTGAGCGCAATCTGCCGCACGTGTGCATCGAGATCCTGATGATCGCGCGATTTCTGGCTTCTTGCGAGAGCAGCAGTCCAACACCTTCACGACTTGCTCTGTTGCTGGGACACCTCCGAGACGGAGTCCGACGTGTGCTGACGAGATTCAGAGCACAGATAGCGCGATCATGAAGCCGCAGAGCTGCGGCCGTGATCATCGACGAGCTCCCAAGCTCGATCGATCACCACGGTATGTTAGCCCCAACGAGCGCGGCACCAGCGGATCCTTCGCTGTCAGCGTGATACAGATCATCGTGAATCACATGCAGCGTGACTCACTGGAAGTGAGGCCCTTAGCGGCACCGCAGCACCGCTTGGTCCGCCGCTCCGTGAATACAATGCACGCAGGTCAACACGCACCACCACAGACCGAAGGAAAACATCACAATACACTCGTGTGACGAGTTTGGTGGTGCGTCCATTCCGACCAACGACGGTGGCTTGAAGCAATCTGTCTTCGTCCAGCAGCAAGTGATTGAAATGCACGGCTTCCTCATTCGCGTCGAGTCGCTCACGCGCTCGCCACCAGCGCTTGCTGGGTGTGCACGAACCAGTCTCGGAGGCAGCCGAGGATCTCAGTCGCCTCGCGTGCCTCGCGACTCCTGCACGATATTCAATAGTGAAAAACACGAGGATGGTTTGTCTGTCCAATAAAAATGAGCTGCACCTTGTTTACACGGAATTAAACTACGAATTGGCACAGATATCCGGTTTATGCCTTAAAATTGACCTTAATTTTTCCGATCAAGGCGGATCTCTCTGCCACCTCAGGAGCATTCACAAACTCGCCAACAAGCACACACGCCGAGGCCGAACCCACCCCACTCCGCTCGTCTCAAGCTCAAGCGCCCGACACCACGCCGCACCAAAAGCAGCAGCCAAGATGCCGTACAACGTGGAAGTGACGCTCGTAAAAGCTGTGGACCTCGCGGCCGCCGACATGAACGGCAAGAGCGACCCGTACGTGGTGTTATCTCTGGGCGAGAACAAGCGCAAGAGCTCCGTCGTGGCGGCAAGCGTGAACCCGGAGTGGCAGCCAGAGGAGAAGTTCTGGTTCCTCACGGACGACGCGCGCTTCGCCGTGCTCGACGTGCAGGTGTTCGACCACGACCGCTTCACCAAGGACGACCTCATCGGCTATTCGAGCATCTCGCTCAGCCAGTTCCTCGACGGCAGCAGCACGAACGGCACCGTGCTCATGCACGAGCTCATGGTGCCCAACATCTTCGAGCGCCAGGGCCGCAAGAGCGTGCTCGTGCTCAAGATTAAGGTCGAGGAGGAGGCCGAGTAGAGTCGCCGCCGTTGCTGTCGAACGTAAGCAAGCAAAAATGAAGCACATCCTGGCCCACGCACACGCACACAAACGCAGGCGCGGCGCGAGTGGACGAATGAGAGCACCACACACGCTTCGCTGCGGTTGGCGTGCAACCATTTGACGAGCGCCAGCAGCCGCGCCTCCCCCCATACACACACACACAGCGCCGCCCATCGCGCGCGTCACGCAGTTCGCGCACGGTCACAATCATGCTGAGGATGCACCGGCGCTCTCCATCGCGTTAGCATCGCTGCGGCGGTGCCGCTGCACTGCTGTTCCCAGAGGGCGCAACGCGACACCGCCACTTAAACGGACGCGGAAAATGGTGGAAGAACTCGGTGACGCGCATTGAGCGCTTTCGTTGGCGACGTCCGCGCCACGCGGGACGAGTATTTGCCCCAACTTCTCGTCTGCATGCACATTGCATGCCTCTGCTGCCGTGAGGGACAGGGAGTGGGCTCGCGACTTGCACCCGAGAGCTCCCTATGCTGGGTGGGGCGGCCGCCCCAGCGAGGAGGCGGCTGTGGGCGGACAATGGCAGTGGCAACCCTGTTCCCTCCCCAGCCCTGCGACGCAATGTTCTCTCGAGCGCGCCGCGTCGCTCGGCTTCCAGAGATTAGATGGCACCGCCCCACTTGCTGCTGCTCAGTGCGGGCGGCGGACAGCGACGCCGCAAGATAATCGAAAGAGCACATACACAGTCTGCGAGGCGGCCCGCAAGTGCGCCATTGCGACCGCCCCCCGCCGGGTCCCAGAGCTCGACCGCAGGAAGAAGGCGACGACGGCACTTGCAAACTCGCGCACTCGCTCGGAGAGCCGACAAGTTGGAGCAATGAGCGCGCACCTCCTGCTTCCGAAGCCCCGTACACAGGCGAAGCACCCGCGAGTCGGCAGTAGACGCAAGCAGAGCGGGTCTTCGACAGAAGACGACGACGTCTTGGACTACGACAGCCTGGATTCCAGCCAGCAAGGAGACGACGACGCCTCCGACAGTGACGCGAGCAGCAGCAGTACGAGTACGAGGCTCGGAGAAGACGCCTTGGCGCTCGGCGGAGGCAACGGGTGCAAGAAGTGCAGTGTGGCCGCGTGCGACAACGGCGCTCGGAGTCGAGGACTGTGCCCTGCGCACGGCGGCGGCACGCGCTGCCACGTCGCCGACTGCCCCAAGCACGTCGTGTCGGGTGGGAAGTGCGTCGCCCATGGCGGCGGTCGGCGCTGCAGCGAGCCGCAGTGCACGAACAGCGCCGTGGGTCGGGGGCTGTGCGCCCAACACGGTGGCGGCCGGAAGTGCAAGCACTCGGGCTGCTCGAAGCACGTGGCATCGGGCGGCCTCTGCCGTGCCCACGGCGGCGGGCGGCGCTGCAAGATCTCCGACTGCGTGAGCAGCGCGCAGAGTCGAGGGCTGTGCTACGTTCACGGCGGCGGGGGTCGCTGCCAGATGCCCGACTGCAGCTCGAGCGCCAAGAAAGGCGGCTTCTGCATCGCCCACGGCGGCGGACACCGGTGCCACGTGCCCAATTGCAAGAGCAGCGCGGTGAGCGGGGATCTGTGCCGCGCGCACGGCGGCGGCAAGCGCTGCAGCGTCGATCACTGCAAGAGCAGCGCCAAGACCGGCGGGCTGTGTATCGCGCACGGCGGCGGCAAGCGCTGCAGCGTGCCCGGGTGCCGGAGCAGCGCTCAGCGCATGGGCCTCTGCAAAGCCCACGGCGGCGGCAGGAGATGCAGCTTCGAAGGGTGCTCGAACAGCGCGGTGAGTCGCGGCAAGTGCATCGCGCACGGCGGGGGCAAGCGCTGCGTCGTCGAAGGCTGCGCCACAACTGCACGGAAAGGCGGCGTGTGCTTTGCGCACGGTGGCCGCACGCAGCCAACCTCCGGGGCTCTTGGCGCAGACGCTTCAGCTCCCTCGACTCCGGCGCCAGTAGCACGGGAAGCACCGACTACGACCCCAGCATCGGCAGCCTCTAAACCGGCACCGTCCCCGATGCTCGCGAAACTCATCGCGCCCTCGAAGACATGGCGCTCCGCTGCTGCTGGGTGGGATCACCTTGCGTCCCCGCGCACCGCGCTGCTGCCGCCCGTGAGTTCACTGACTGCTCGCTCGCTGCCACCGCCGAAAGCGAGCGGAATCCGCGCGCAGGAGCTGGTGGTGGATGTCCCGCCGATCCGGAACCCGTCGGCGCTCAGAGGCGGCAGCCTCGGGCGGGTCGGCGCGGTGCTGACGCCGCTGAACCTCCCGAGCTTGCAGCCCACGACGTCGCCCAAGCCGCCGAGCGAGTACTCGTGGGAAAAGCTGCAGGATATCATCCACCGCGAGTCGAAAGGGATCTTTGCCGACGACGAGGAAGACGAGGACGACGAGGACGGAGGCGGAGGCGACGATGAGACTGAAGCGAAGAGCGATGGCGACGAACTGGAGGACGGCGAAGTCAAGGAGGAGCAGCAGCAGCCAGCAGCAACTGGCGCGGGTGGGAAGCGCCGCTCGAGGCCAGCGTTCAGTATGCTCATCTCAGCAGTGCTCTGCTGAGTGGGAGCAGCTACCGTATGCATCGCGCGTGTTGACCGACGACTGTCGGTCCTACTACGAAGTACTGTATTGCTATTTACCTTCCAAGCCAAACTCTCTCGATCTCACGTGGAGGGGGGTCTCTCGTCCGATCACGGGCACGAGTGCCAAGCCGAAGAAGCCGAACCGCTGGCGCTTGCTCCAGTGAGCGTGGGGCTCACTGGACGCTACAGCTCGACCAAATCGACTTGTGGGCACGCTGGCGCGCACTCAGCGCCGACTCTCTCGTCGCGACGTCCATGTGGTTGCGGCCCTTCATGAACCGCCGCAGCCGAATCTCGTTCTCCTCGCTCACCTTGTCCAGCTCGTCCGGGTTCTTCTGCAAGAACGCCTGTAGCTCCTTCAGCGCTTTCTCTGTCTCCGACACGGCTTGCTTCTCAAACTCCTTCTTCGAGATCAGCACGCTGTGGCGGCCGGCACGCTGCGCATGCATACAAACATGCACACAACTTGCTCAGGTCTCCCGACATCAATCAGGCCCACTCACGACCCCGTCAGCTCGTGCAAACGTACCTCATAGTGGTACCAGAAGTAGAACGTGGTGGCAAGGAACTGGAACAGGCGCGTCAGCGACACCAGCAGCACGAGCAGCAGCGAGATCTCCGTGGACGACGTGCTGTAGAACAGGAGCGCGACGCCGAGCAGCTTCAGGATACGCGAGAGCGCCATCTGCGCCGTGGTCAGCGGCAGGTCCTCATCGAGGTAGCCCAGCTCTTCGATCTCGGCCTCGTCCTGCTTCTGGTCCGACTTTGGAGACGCCCCCCACTGGTTCCACCACACGAGCACGAAGCCGAGGAAGCCGAAGAAGAAGAAGTAGATCTTGCCGAGGTGCGGGATGCCCAGCAGCTCCTCGCACGACCAGACATACGCCAGGTAACCGAGCCCCCACGATACGAGCTTGTAGATCGACGGCATGAGCACGAAACTGGTGAACGGCACCGCGAATGACACGAGTGAGCCGACGCTCTGGAGGAACTGCGCGCCTGGAACCATCTTCGCTGCCGCGCGGGTCTGCCGCGAGAAGAAGTACAGCGCCAGCATCGCCGAGAAGCAGATGCCGATCGACGCGCCGAGAAAGTAGTGGAACGTCCGCGAGCGCGACAGCCGCTCCGACGAGTAGAACAGGAACAAGCCGAGGAAGAAGTTCTGCACAAACAGCGACGAGAGCACTGCAAAGGGGCACATCGAACGAGGTCAGGACCTCTTGAGAACGTCCCGAGAGGCTCAGCGCCAGTCAACGCAGACACGTCACGCACCTGTCTGGAACACAACAGTGATCGGGATCGACGGCGTCGTGGATCCAAGAAACGGCTTCGTCGGAGCCGTGACCGTCAAGCACGGAGCGTGGTACGGGCTGAGCACGACCATGCACGAGTCGCTGTCGAGCGGAGTGCACTCCCGGCTGCAGCCGTGCACGCAGTTCTCGCACAGGTACTTCGCTGCAGATCGCAACACACCCAACACGTGAGCTCCCTCCCATACCGCCACAGACCCACACAGTTGCGACAACACGCAGCACGACGCACAGAGGAAGCGGATTGCGACGTGGATGTACTCGACAGCGTCGTCCGGGATCCACTCGCCCAGCAGCGGCACCGACTTGTCCGCCCAGAGCATCCCGCGGCAGAGCATCCCCGCCGATCTGCACGGCGCACAAACGCGGGGTTGTCAGACGTCGGGTGGTCACGAGCAGCGGGCAGTTTGGAGCTGTGCTCGAGCGAACGCACCGTGTATACGCGAACTGCAGCTCTTCGTGCTGCGCGCTCGTGACGACGACGCGCAGGTCGCTCCACGCCCAGAAGAACGACCGGAAGGGCCATGCATATTCCTGGAAACCCGCCCTTCGTCAGCGCGTCTGCAGTGGTCACTTTCTCTCACTTGCGCTGCTTTCACCAGCTGCATACACGCACCTGCAGCGACGAGAGCGTCGCCATTAGAAAGTCGAAGATCTCGTGCGCTTCCTTTGATTGCCCAAACGCGCGCACGACGTACGGCTGCAGGGGGCTGCGTCCCGTGCCGATAGGAGAGAGATACACACGCACACACATGCGTGCGGCAGTTAGAGTCCTCGGCACTGTTGCAAGACCCCACGAGTCACCTGCCGCACCTGTCGAGCGCGTCGAGGCGGATGCGTAGCGTCGCGTTGTCGTAGAAGCAAAAGGACTCCTGCGCCTCCCAGTTGCGCAACGTGGCGCTCGCCTCGGCGCCTTCATCGAGCCATTGCACGACGTCCGTCCGGTCTGTCCCAGCCGCGTCTGCGCAGCAGCAAAACACGTCACGGTAGAGGGTGAGGCCGGTGGCTCTGCGCGAGGAGACACAGCGGTTGCCCGAACGCGTAACGCACGGCGAGAGTGGCGCGCGTGCGGCAGAGCGCACAGCAGCAGAATCAGCACGGCGCCGATCGCCAGGCGCCAGAGCAACGCGGGCGAGCGCGGCATGGCGAGGGCGGGGCGGGCGGCAAGGTGCGCGCAAAAGTGCGGATTTTGGAGTGTTGTTGCCAAATTTGAGTTGGCTGACGATTTTCAAACTGGCGAACACGAAACTATGCGATTTAGACAGCATGTAATTCAAATATGCATAACTAGAGACAGATAAAGTAAGTAATACAGTAAAGAGCTAGGACAATAAAATATTTACAACTGTAGCCACTCATACATTTGCAGCTTACAACGAATGAAAAAGGTCAAGCCACTTGAAGCCTCAACACGCGCTCGCGGCACCGCGACCTGAGCAACCAAGCGCAAGTGTGTTTGTTACACGATGCCCCTTGCTTAGATCACAGCGACACTGACTACGGGTAAGGCGGTAGTGCTGCGGTCTCCTCAACCCTGGAACTAGCGGCTCGTCGGCCATGACGGTGCTCCAGCACCTCGATATCGGATCTGACCGCAAGATGGGTTGCTAGTTGGACGGCACACAACGCCGACACTTGTTCATTAAATAGTCTGTGGCCTTGCGGCTCCAGGTCTCGGCTGCGCGCATTCGCAAGATGGTCGTGGGCCAGAACTGTGACTCATTCCGCTCTGTCGGCTTCGCGGCGCGGGAAGAGATCGAGGCGCCTTCAGCGCTGGGTAGTCGCGCTCCCACTCGGCCACAATGTAACAGCCCGACGCCGCGTCGCTCTCGCCCGCGCGCGTCTCGCGCAGCCTTCATTTCTCGACTTTGAGCCGCGCCATTTCGTCGCTCAGTCGGCCCACCTCTTGCTCCAGTTCGCCCGCGTCGCTGTCGCGGTGCTGCGGCTCTGAAGCGTGTGCTGCCTTGAGCTACTTCAACTGCGCCTCCTTGTTGCGAACCAGTGCGTCCTGGCGCACCTGCTTCGCCGGGTGGCTCTGCGCAAGCTCGAACACGCGCATCAGGTCCCGGTGGCTGCTGCTTTCCGCCTCCGACGGCCACGCGGCACCAGCGCCGTCCGCCACCATGTTGAGCTTGCGCAGCTCGCGCATGATCGTGGTCTTCGTGCCGAGCTTCTCCGCCCGAAGCGCCGCGACCTCCGTCGTCAGCTCGCGCTCGCGCGCCGCCACCTGCTCGAACTTCTTCTGCAACGCCGACTCGAGGCGCCGCGCTTGGCGCTGCTCGAACGACTAAAAGTTCGTGAACTGCTCCTCGTTCTGCTTGCTCCGAAGCTCACGCCGCGCCGTGTTCAGCTCCTCGTTCTTCGCCGCCAGCTGGTGGATGCGATCGTTGCTACACACGCGTCAGAACGCCACGAGGTTCTTGAGCCGGAGGTCCGGGTTCTTGCGCTCCGCTGCGCGCTGCATCTTGCGGACCCGTGCGTGGTACTGAGCCTGCGATTCGCCTGTGCGCATCCCGCCGAACGCAGAAATCGCCACCACGCCGCCCCTGTTGCCGTCGTACGTCACGTGTCCAAAGCCGTTCTCGCCGCTGTTCACCACCGACGCCGTCGAGCCGTCGTTCTCTATCGATGACTCGGTTATCTCGGTTGGAGGTAGCTCGCCAGGCGCACTGCTGCTGCTGCTGCTACTGCTGCTGCTACTGCTGCTGCTGCCGCGCAGGCGGAGCGCTATATCTTCACTTGACGACGACGACGACGATGATGATGACGATGCTGCAGATGATGCCGCCACTGACGAGGACGACGAAGTTGACAAAGATGCCGGCGAGATGCCTGTGATATCAAGGGTTTCCGAGTGCGCGGCGAGCACCGACGCGACAACGTCGCTCCTGTCGCCGCTCGGGAACGTCTCGAGTCCGGCGGCACAGCAGAGCACGAGCACGAGCGCGACGCACGCGAGCAGCAGGCGCGTCATCGCAGCCGCCATGAGCATCCGCCGCGTGCGAGTGCGAGTGCGGAGGGCTGGGCTGCCAGTGTGCGAATGTGCTCAAGGAAGCGACAGCACGAGTGCGCGAGCGAGCGAGCGAGCGAGACGCAAGTGAAGTCAGCCAGCAGAGCAGCCCATGAAGGCGCGAGAGCCCGCTGATGCGAAAAGGAGGGACAGCGACCGGCTTTTCTCTGCTCGGCTTGCATCGGCTACACAGTATAATTCTAACAATGAACGATATCAACGTATTACCTTCATAAAGCGATCACTTGGAAATAGATATGATGTTTATTTTGCCTGCCTTTGTAAGTATCCTGTGAGATCGTATGATACAACGACGGTCATTATTCAAACTACAGAAATATACATTGGTGTTTCTGCTTTTACAGCCACAAGGGGCTGCACATCGGATGTTGGAGCTTCAATTACGCGCAAGGACACTCACTCACTTTACATACAAGTCGGCCACGCTCACAATGGCCTAGAAGACGGCGGGGCCGCGCCGCCGCTGGTCGCGCTCGAGCACCTCGTACTTGGCGGCGCGCGTAATGAAGAGCACCATCTCAATCACCATCATGACGATTGCGCCGACGAGCCCAATGACCACGCGCTGCCATTCGTCACACAAAACATCAGCAGCAACATTAAGCACCCCGAGTAAGCTCAGCAGCTAGCAGACGAGAGAGCGCGGTGACCAGCACCACCACCTCGCCCTCCAAAGAGAATCCGACTATCAGTGCAAGCACGCGCTCGCACCATCGTCTCGCTGTCCGTGAGCACGCGCGCGACCATGTAAAGCGCGATGAAGGCCGTGACGCGCGCCATGACCATGTTTGCGCCGATGGACAGGTGCTGGCGAGTGGACGTCTGGAACTGCTCCAGCTCAGCGGCCTGGGTCTTGCTCTTGACGTTGTGCACGAGGCGACCGTAGCGCATCTCCTCGTCCAGGCGCCGCAGCTTGCGCCGGCGCTGCTCCAGGTACGCGTCCTTCGCCGCAGCCTCCGTAGCGTCTTCTTCCGTCTCGCCATCACCATCCGGTGTGGTTGCTGCTGCCGTTACGCGCACTCGGCCGTGGAGGAAAGTCGCGAGCGACGGCGTTGTCGGATCTTCAGCGTGCAGCTTGTGCAGCAGCGACGCTGCGTGCCGCAATTGTGCGGTGGTGAGTGGCGTGGCGTCCTTGCCCAGTTCACCACCTGTGATGCTTGCCTGACGAGCGAGGAACGTCCGCAGCGCCTGCACGCCGTCGCCGAGCAGCTCGACTCGCACGTTGCCAGCCATGACGAAGAATAAATTTCAATTTCGCTTATTTCACTGAAAGCAAAATAGCGTTTTAGACATGTTTTAGGGATAATTTGGACGTGGATGATGTTCAAACACTAATTAGAGTGTATATTTGGCGAAATCAACGGACCGAAACGCTATTTCGGCATCCCACGCGGCAAGCTCGGATTCGCTGGCAAAATCCCCCCTCGCGGCTCACACGCGCACAGCCGAACCTGCCGCTCTTGCTTGCTTGAAGCGCGCGCCGCCCGAGCGCGACCTTTCTCCCTTCTCTTCTTCCTCCCTTCCCCGGTCGCTGCGACAATCCGAGCGCGATGGCGACGAGCGGCGGCGTGTCGAACGAGCGCTACTGCACGGTGCTGCTGCAGCCCGCGACGGGCGGCGGCGAGAAGGCGCAGCCCCCGAGCCAGGACGAGATCCTCAAGGGCCTCGAGTCGCCCAAGGTGGAGCTTAAGGTGAAGGCCGTGAAGGCCGCGATCCTCGGGCTGCTGCACGGCGAGAAGTTCCCGAAGGTGCTCATGCACATCATCCGCTTCTGCTCGACGCAGAGCGACCACGGGCTCAAGAAGCTGCTCATGATCTACTGGGAGATCGCGCCCAAGTTCGAGCAGGCGCCCGCGGACGCGCGCGCGCCGCCCAAGCTGCTGCCGGAGATGATCCTCGTCTGCAACGCGCTGCTGAACGACCTGAACCACCCAAACGAGTTCATCCGCGGCTGCATGCTGCGCTTCCTGTGCAAGATCAAGGAGAAGGAGATCTGGGAGCCGCTCAAGGACGCGGTGAAAGCAAACCTCGAGCACCGACACTCGTACGTGCGCAAGAACGCGGTCATGACGGTCTACACGATGTACAAGGCGTTCGGCGACGCGCTCATCCCGGACGCGCCGGAGCTCATCGCGCGCTTCATCCAGGCCGAGAGCGACGCCGGCGCGCGGCGCAACGCGTTCCTCATGCTCTTTGACTGCGCGCAGGAGAGCGCGGTGACGTTCTTGCTGAGCGTCATGGACCAGGTGCCCAAGTTTGGCGACGGCTTCTCGCTCGTGATCCTCGAGATGACGCGCAAGGTGTGTCGCCAGGACCCGGCGCAGAAAGCGCGGTTCGTGCGCTGCATCTTCCAGCTGCTCAACTCGTCGTCCCCGGCCGTGAGCTACGAGGCCGCGTGGACGCTCGTGACGCTCTCGTCCGCGCCCACGGCCGTGCGCGCTGCGGCCAAGACGTACTGCGGGCTGCTCAACGCGCAGAGCGACAACAACATCAAGCTCATTGTGCTCGACCGGCTCGCGGACCTCAAGAAGCACCACACAAAGGTGCTGCAGGAGATCCTCATGGACATCATGCGCGCGCTCGCGTCGCCGAGCATTGACATTTGCAAGAAAGTGCTCGAGATCGCGATGGACCTCGTGTCGGTGCGCAACATTGAAGAAGTCGTGAACCACCTCAAGCGCGAGGTCGTCAAGACGCAGGACAAAAGCCTCGAGAAGAGCGGCGAGTACCGCCACCTGCTCATCCAGGCGATCCACGCGTGCGCAGTCAAGTTCCCGGACGTCGCAAACCACGTTGTGCATTTGCTTATGGAGTTTCTCAACTCGGACGGCGCGATGGACGTCATCCTCTTTGTGCGCGCGATGTGCGAGTCGTACCCGGACCTGCGCGCGAGCATTCTGCAGAAGCTGCTCGTGTCGTTCGACGACATTGCGCTCGCCAAGGTCTACCGCGTCGCGCTCTGGATCCTCGGCGAGTACTCGTCCGACCTCGTCGCTGGTGCGGACACTGGCGGCAGCGACACGTCGATCGTCGAGGCTGCGAAGACGATTTTCGACGCAATGGGCAGTCTGCCGTTCGCGACTGAGGCGATGTTGAAAGCGCCGGCAGCAGCGGCGGCGCCGGACACGGAGGACGCGGCGGCGTACAAGCCCGTGACGAAGAGCGTCGTGCTCGCCGACGGCACGTACGCCACGGAGACGTCGTACGCGGCGGCGAAGAAGCCGGCGGCCGTGGAGGAGGAGAACGTGCCGGGCTTGCGCAAGCTGATCCTCGCTGGCGACTTTTTCCTCGGCACGGCGGTCGCGTCGACGCTGACGAAGCTCTGTCTGCGTGCGACGCGCGGGAACCCGAGCGCCGCGAGCGGCGGGCCGCTCAAGCACCTCGTGCTTGAGTCGGCGCGGTACATGGTCGCGATTATCAGCTACGGCGAATCGAAGGACTCGAAGCACGACATTGACGAGGACTCGACGCGCCGGATCCTCATCGGGGTCCGCGTGCTGCTCGACCCGCAGTGCACGCAGGCGGCGCACAAGATCATCACGGAGGAGTGTCGCCAGTCGTACCGGCAGCTACTGGAGGCGCAGAAGGCGCTGGAAGCCGAGAACGAGGCCCCGGAGGAGATCGTGTCGCACGCCGACGACCTCATCAGCTTCCGCCAGCTGCGCGGGAAGAAGGCGCTCGGGTCCACGGACATTGACATTGACGACGGCGCCGACATCAGCCGCGCGCTCGGCCAGGACGGCTCGAACGAGTACTCTGGTAACCTGCGCCACGTGCACCAGCTCACGGGCTTTGCCGACCCGGTGTACGCCGAGGCGTACGTGACGGTGCACGACTACGACATTGTGCTCGAGCTCCTCGTGGTGAACCGCCTGCCGCAGACGCTCAACAACCTCTCGGTGGACCTCTCGACGATCGGCGACCTGAAGATCGTCGAACGCCCGCAACCGCAGACGATCGGGCCGCTCGACCAGCGCACGATCCGCGCGAACATCAAGGTGTCGTCGACCGAGACGGGCCACATCTTTGGCACGATCGTGTACGACTCGAGCTCGGGCGCGGAGAAGACGTACGTGAACCTGAACGACATCCACCTCGACATCATGGACTACATCCAGCCGGCGACGTGCTCGGACTCGGAGTTCCGCGCGATGTGGGCCGAGTTCGAGTGGGAGAACAAGGTGGCGGTGAACACGGAGATCACGAACGTGTTCCAGTTCCTGCAGCACATTGTCGACAAGACGCACATGCGGTGCCTGACGCCGACCGCGTCGCTGGGCGGCGACACGAGCTTCCTCGCCGCGAACCTGTACGCGAAGAGCGTGTTTGGCGAGGACGCGCTCGTGAACCTGAGCGTCGAGAAGCAGGACAAGGGCCGCATCGTCGGGTACATCCGCATCCGCAGCAAGACACAGGGCATCGCGCTGAGCTTGGGCGACCGCATCACGGCCGTGCAGCGTGGCAAGGAGGACCAGAGCAAGCGCAAGAAGATCATGTCGTAGAGAAACGGGGAACGAGCGAGCGAGGGGGCGATGGTGGCAGTAGCGGTGGTGACAGCAGGCTGGTGGCCACAGTGGGAAGCACGGCCGAATTGCGTGGGTGTGCGTGGAGGTCGTGCGTGCGTGCAAGCGTGGCAGCACGCACCTTGCGACAGGGAAGCAGGAAAGAACGAGAGAGAGACGGAGAGCCGCTCTGTTGAATGGCGACGATGCACGTCGATTGATCTACACGCTTGTCTACTAGTGGTGTGCGGGAGCGCCTGCGTCAGCCGCCTCAGGTGCCGTCACTGGCGCACCGTCGACGACGCTGGCAGGCGTCTCGACGATCGCAATGCTGTACATGGCGAGCTCCTGCGGGTCGCCCTCCTTGCCTGAGCGGCGCAAGTGGACGCCCCACTCGGCTCCGAAGACGCGCAAGTCGGCCGTTGTGCCCTCGACGAACGGAACGCGCCGGCGGCTGGCGCGCGGGTCGATCGCAATTGTCGTGTCACGCACCGAGAGCTCAATCGCGACTGTGAGCTGCTCGTTGTTGTCGGCGGCCACGCGCTGCTGGCGCTCGAACCACGCGCCGAGCCGCTGCGGCACCATCACGACGGGGATTTCGAGCGTCTCGTGGCCCTCGGCGCTCTCGCTCGGCTCGGAGTTGCTCCCGCCCATGACCATCACGCGGTCGTAGTCCTCGTTGTTCGCGATGATCACGCCCGCGGCGCCGCGGCGCGCCGCGTTGCGCGCCTTGTTCTCGAAGAAGCACACGCCGCGCGTCGCGAGCACGACTTTGCCCCGCACGTCGTCGTTCGCGAGCCAGCCGCAGGCGTCCAGCGGCGTCGCGAGCTCAAGCTCCGCCGGAGCGAACGTCTGCGGCTGCTGGAGCTTGTCGGTCACACCGAAGCCCGCGCCGACGCACGGGAAGCTGTAGCGCAGCCCGCCCGGGTGCTGCGCGCTCTGCGACGACACGAGCACGTTGAGGCGGCACGTGCGCTCGATCGGCAGGCTCAGGTCGTACTTGACCTGGTACACCAAGTGCGTCGTGAACTCGAGCTCCGCGTCCGCGTCGTCAAAGTCGCGGACGCTCCGGACGCCGTCGAGGTCGAGTCGCTGCTCCTTGCCGGTAGACACGAGCAGCTGCGCCGCGTCGTCCATGCCCACAGTCTCGATCCAGTCTCCCGTGTCTTCGCGCGTGAACCGCATTGTGGTCTCGAGCTGGTCGATGCGGAAGTGGCCGAACTTGGCGCCACCGTAGATCGTCTTGAACGCCTTCTTCCCTACGGGCGCGCTATCGTCCGAAGGCGCGTTGGCGGGCGCTGCGTTCAGCAGACGCTGGATCCACACGTCATCATCCTTCGCTGCTGCGTCGTCCCCACTGCCGACGCTGCTGCTGCTGAGCTCGACGAGCCCGTCAAGGGTGACGCTCGAGTCCTGCTTGAGTTCCCCAAGCGGCGTCCCCAAGCGGTTCTCCAGCCACGACTCGAGCCTCTCGGAACCTTTTGTCACGCCGAGCTCGCCGCGCGCCTCGGTCACGACCTCGGTTGTCGGCGCGGCGGCCACTGGCGCGCCCTTCTTCGCGGGCGCAGGAGCCGGCTGGCAGCGCGCAGTCTTCGCCACGACCGCGCTCTCGTAGCCCACCTGGTAGTTGAACGGGTCGAGGAACTGGGGTGGCACACACTGCAGCTGGCTCATCGAGTACGAGCTGCGCGAGACGAACGGCGGCTCTATCGCCGCGTCTTGGGCGGCGGCGCCGCCTCCGCTCGCCTCTGCTGCCTGCTGCTGCGTTCGGTTCGCCAGTTGCGCGGCAAAAATGATCGGGTCCACGAGCTTCGCCGGGAGGATAGGGAACGGATGCGCCTCGGTGGTCATCACGTAGCCGCCGTCACGGAAAAAGTGCGTCGTGTTGAAGAGCAGGTAGAGGTACTTGCAAGTCTCGGAGAGGAAGAACGACGGCATATTGTCTTCCTGCGCCTTCGTCTCAATGTCCGCGATCGTCGCGTACCCGCAGGTGGTCTTGGCGTGTTTCTGGAGCGAGTGCACAAAGTGCGCGCCGGCGCGCAGCCACGACGAGTCCTGTGTGGCCTCGTGCATGTAGAACGTCGACTCGATGAGCTCCGGCCGCAGCGGGTACCGCGAGCCGCGGCCGCGCAGCGGCTTCCAGTCGAGCACGTTGAACTGCTCGGGGATGAAGCCAAAGTCGCGCCAGACGCGGTAGAACGAGTTCATGGACTTGGTCGCCGACTGGAAGTGGCCGACAGACGCTTGCGTGCCCGGCCAGAACGCCGCGAGGTTCTCGAAGACCACGCCGCCGTGCCCGCAGCCTGTCCACATCGACACGTCCGCGTACCAGTCGCCGTGCAGGTTGTGCTGCAGCACGGCCGGGTACACGCTCGCGAACATCGCGAGCGACTCCTCGTCGTTGTACGTCATGTACATCTTGAAGAGGTACTCGTAGAAGCTGTCCGAGTTCGAGCCGGGACCCGACACGGACTCGGTCCACTCGCCGGAGCGCGTGTCAATGTGCTTGCCGAGCAGCCCGAGCGACGAGCGGCGCTCAAAGAGCGCGCGAACGGCGCCGCGCGCCGCATTCGCGTACTTTGGCTCGCGTGTGAGCACGCTGAGCATCGTGAACTCCATCGAGAGCGAGCCCGCGCCCGCCGTGGACGCGATCGGCGTCTCGCCACGGGGAACGCCGTGCCGCAGGTTCACCGTGCCGTACGGGATCCCGGTCGCCGTCTCGAACGCCGGCATGAGGCGGTCCCCCAAGTCCACGGCGAGCTCCAGCAACTCGTTTTTGTACGCTCCCGGCGGGAACAGCGCGAGCTTGTCGTTCGCCGCAAAGAGGTGCGCGGACAGCAGTCCCCCGAGCACGCGGATGGTTGTCTCGAAGACAGACACCTCGGTGTCGAGGTTAAAGTCCGCGCCGGAGACCACGAGCTTGACGGCGTGCTGGAACTCCTTGGCGTCCTCGAGGATCGCGAGCGTGTCGAGCGTGTCGATGAGCGTGAGCATCTGGATCTTGCCGAGCTCAAACGTCTCGCCGCGGCACGAGATCGGCAGCAGCGCGTCGAGCGGGTACGCGTTCTCCAGGTAGCCGTAGTACGCGTGGTAGAACATCTCCTTGACGGTGTCTGCGAGCACGAGGCGCTCTTCCTCGCTCACGCGCATGGACGCACCGAGCGCGTACTGGTCCTTGTGCATCAGTCCGCACGCCGCTGGGGTGCACACCGTGAACGTGTACTTACAAGTCGCCGGCTCCTCGACCATCTCGATGTAAGTCTCGTTCGCTCGGTATGCGCAGCATTTGTAGTGGATCTCCGCCTCTCGGAGCAGGTTCTGCGCCTCCTCCGTGCCGCCGCACGCGTCGCCACGCGCATACGTCTGCTGCGCGATGTAGCCGCTTTGGTCCGGGTCCCGAAGGCGTGCGAGGTTCGCAACGGGACGCACACGCAGCGCGGGCGCCGCTACACGGCCGAGCACGACGGCATCGCCGCTCTCCGGGTGAAACTGGCGCGCAGCACCATCCACGCACCACTCATAGTGCCACCAATGCCCTGCTGCGTGGTAACGCAGGCACTGAACGCCGCCCAAGTGGCGCCGGAACCGATTGCCAAACGCACGGGCGCCTTTACCGGAAAGCTCGCGCAACCCCGTAAAGTGGCTGATAACTGGCGCATCGCCAATTGGGGGAGCGACATCGGGCGCCGCCAACAGAGGGCCGGCGACGGCGAGCGCGGCGATAAGCAGCAAGCGCGCGGCCGCCATGAGCACAAGTGCTCCAGGACTCGGTGGAGATTGTTGCTTGTCAAAATACCGACACGTGTGTTTGTGATTCGGTATCAGAAAGTAATTTCAGAACCAGAGTGAAAATTACTAAAACCAATCATCTGATCCAACACCTGATCCAACACTTTCTCAGAAACCTTGAGAAAAAATATGACATTGGTGTATGACGAACGTGAACTTGTTGAGGGAAACAAATAAAACATGAGAGTGACTGTTGTTACATACTGGAGATCCCACTCTCAAGAACCCTACCCCGGATTCAACCCACTCCTGGTCAGAGCGGCATCCGGCAGCGGATCCTGTGCATACCTGACGTATACGAGCTTCTCATGAACGCGTTCAAATCCTCCCTCCCGCCATTTCGAAACAAGCGGCGGGGAGAGCAAGCGGAAAGAGATCGTGATTTGGTAGGTACGCATGCTGAGCAGATGTGGTTGGCGTGTGTTTGTGCAGGCGAGCGCTTACTTCTGGGATGCAATGTGAAAATGTACAAGGTGACATGCCTTCGCGATTCGGTACGCGTCCGCAGACACATCGCCAGAAGCGTGGAGCGCCTGCCATCTCGTCGTCAAGTGGAGGCTCGTCAGCGTCAGAAGAATCGCTGCCACCAAGCCTGAATGCGCCGCGACGCCTGCCAAAGACTGTGGCGACGGGGCCTTCTCTCGAACAGCTCGAGTTCGAGTCGTGGGATGAGTTTCACACGGCTCTCAACCTCTACACTGCGCGGACCGCCCAGGTATGCCGCTAGGTCCACGCCCGCCCTGATTGTGTGTGTCCCTGATAATTTGTGCGTTTCTCGTGTGCTGCAGCACTTCCGACTTCGCTCGTCAACGTCTATAGCTCAACGAAACGCCATCATCGAGAAGACAGGATCTAAAGCCGCCAAGATCTCGGCGCACTTCGACTTCAACGTGAAGATGCACGTCTGTACACACGCAGGCAAGCACAAGTATCGAGGCAACGGGAAGCAAAAGCGCCAAGTAACGAGTCCGATGGGCGGCAGGCTCAGGTATGCGTCTGTGTGTGCCTGTCGCTTATTGTGAATGTTTACGTGTCTAGATTGTTGCGGATGTGTACGTGTGAGTGGCCGGAATGTTGCGTGACATGCCAAGTTGTGCGTGTAGTGTGGCGGACGAGATGTTCAATAGTGCGCGTGGTTTGTGTCTGGTTTGTGTCTGGATTGTCATGCAACATTCTAACTGAGATCACCCGATTTGTTGTGTATGTGCGCGTAGATCAACGCGTGCGTGAGGATATCGGAGAGCGGTGGCTTCTGCGTCACTGCCACGAAAGCGATCCTCGGGCACACGCACGAGCTGATGAAGCCAAGCTACCAGCAGTACGCATCCACCAGACTGGCGCTGACGGAGGGCTTGGTCGGCACTGTCGATCCGCTGCGCAAGTCCAACGCGAAGAAGTGAAGCATTCTGTGCGACATCGTGAAGAACTCAGACGCGGTGCCAAACCTGAAGGACATCGCGAACCTGATCGTGCGGTTGAAGAAGCGAGAGACGTCAGGGCTATTGACCGCGCAGCTGCTGCACAAGTGGATATTTGGGTTCTGCGAAGAAGAAGCCAGCAACGTAGGGAGGATCTTCACGGACACTGTTGCAACCAAGATTAATAATTCGAAGTGTGTATTGTGATGTTCACGAGAACCAAGTGCTGATTATTCTTGTTATGTGCACTCTTGGTAGACCGTCGCAACATGCATCGCCATGCAAACACGACTCATGAAAGAAATGTTTGCCTGATTCCCCAAAATCTTGCTCGTCGACGCCACCCACGGGACGAATGCGTCACGGTACCAAGTCTTCTCCTTCATGGCGCATGATTTATTTGGTATGGGCCAGTACGTCCAACACGTGCTCGCGCAGAACGAGAGAAACGAGGCCCTCCTCACAGCAGTCGAGACCTTCAAGCGCCACAACCCGGCCTGGACGAAGCTGCTGTGTGTGGTGGTGGAAAAGACTTTACAGAGATTGACGTGCTGCGCCAGGCACTGCCGTCGAACCGGATCGTGCTATGCCAGTTCATGTGGTCAAGTACTTCCAGGAAGAGATCGCGTCGGATATGTATGGCTTCTCTGCCTGGCAGAAGAATCGGCTCTAGGCTGCGGTCGAGCTGCTCGTCTACTCCAAGATCGAGCGAGAGTACTTGGCGCAGCGCCAGTACATGCGGCACCTGCTCGGTGCGGCTCCGTCTCTACCGCGCTTGGACTTCCCCGAGACAGACTCGCCTGAACTCGGCGAGGCTCAAGATTGTCACGTTATAAGCTCACTATCGGGAAGGCGTGAGCGTGGCGACTTCGAGGACTACTTCCGCCGCAACTGGGACTCGTACGTAGGCATGTGGTGCTCCTACACACATCAGAGCGCGGTGACGCTCGGCAACAATACGAGTAATCGACTCGAAGCATCATGGAAGCAACTCAAGGACGTGGTGCACGGCTTCACGAACGTCGCAGAGTGCGCAGAATCCATCATCTTCTTTCAGACGCTCTCCGAGAAAGACTATGTGGCTCGGCTCCACAAGATCAGCATCGTTCGAAACTCAACGTATGGTCGGGATGTGAGCGCCGCAGCACAGCTGCTCAGCGAGCACGTGTGCACCCTCGCTTATCGAGAGTACGAGTTTGCGACGACTCGTGCGCGGTACACGTTCCATTCAGCTATCCCAAACCTGATCTCTATCACTGCCAACTCCGTATGAGGTACGCGCTTGAGCAGATTCTCCTTGTTCATCTGCTCAACTCATGGTAGCTGCTGGCGACCACACGAAACCCCAATGAGGTCGACATCCCTGCAGTGGAGACATCCCAAGATGGAGGCTGGCAAAAGCAGCAGGTCGTACACAAGGTGCCGCCGTCGGAGCAGCGAGCGGCAGCTTTGACGATGGCAGCGCTGATGCAGCCGTGAGCACAGGTGCTGCCGACGGAGAGCTAGATGCAGAACCAGACGCGGACGCGACGGAGCCTGTGGTCGTGGGCAAGTACGTCACGGCGGGTGGTAACGACAAGCAGAGCGACAGTGAGACGGGGTTCATCATGGACATTTCTGCGCTCTATTTAGCACGGCGCCGTCATCAAGGGAGACTCTTGCGGGCGGCAACAGCGAGATTGTCGCCCGACAAGCTGACTTGGACAGCCAGCACGTCGAGATTGTTGCGAGACATTCTCCACTGTCGTTGGCCGTGATCGAGTATCAGGAGTCGCTCAGTACACAGCAGATCGCCGGCGAGGACTCCAATGCGCACAAGAGCTGTTTGATCCCGACGAGTCGAGCAATGACGAGTTTGAAGGCGAACATCTCCGTCAACAGCCGCGTTACTCGGTCAAGACACCTCCGCGAAGCCGAGGATGCCCGAAAATCACCGCTAAAGCACGAAGGGCGAGAAACTTGCTGCATCTTCAGCTCGCGAAGGACGGCGCGAACCATCAGCGAGATGGTCTTAGTCTCACGTGTTGGGTGAGGTGGTGACAATCAGACCTGCTAGTGAACTGCGAAAGCTCCAGACCCAGAAGTTCCCGACGGCGAAGATACCGAAGCCGTTCATCCTTTCAGAACGCACCCGGCAGCCGCTGACGTTCGAACAAGTATACCGAATCCTGCCCGAAGTGACGATATCCAAGTGCAAGGAGCAAGCCGTGAAGCTGCAGAACCGAACGCCCGGTCTTGCTGAAGCTCAAGATGCAGGGGAGGTTGCTGGCGTCGGCGTGTTCGATCGCAACTCCTTGAACGCGATCAGAAGGTGGCATGTCGCGGTGGAGCTGTTGAACAGTGTCGAGACCGCTGTGAGCTGGCACCAGTCGCTGTCGACCCACACCCCAGACTCACTCGTCCAGCTCGTCACATGCTATCACGCAATGCCTTCTGCACACTTGGAGCCGCAGCTAAAGGACATTGAGCTGTTTTCCGATAAGGTGGGGCTGTGACACCAGATTGTGTCGCAACAACATGTAACAACAGACACGCGTGTGCTTTGTTTCACTGCTTCAGGCGAGCGTGTTGGACTTTGCTGGAAGGACGTAACTGAGTGACGTCGCCATGGCGCAAGCGCTTGTCAGGATTGCCTGCAGAGCTGACGGCTTGTACGTCGTTTCTGCGGTGCTTGGAGAGGCAATGTCTATGGTTGGAGGATAGACCTCGGGCTAGAAACACATCATCGTCCCGCTCAACCTCAGTCAGTGCCACTGATGCGGTGTGTTCGTCGGCATCAACGAACGCAGCGTTACGTACTACGATTCAATGCGCTCGAGCTGCGTTGTTCAAGCGCGAAAATTCGCTCTGGCGATTGCGTTCATGCTGAATGAGCAGCTCAAGGTTGACTACACAGTGCGCTCCGGCAACTCCAGCTTGGGCATCCAGAGCGACAGCCACAACTGCGGGGCATTCGTGTTGCTTATCGTGGGGAGCACGCGAGCAAGAAGTCGGCGGGGGCAGTGAGTAAACAGGTTCTCCAGTACCTCCGCCATCGCTACATGTGTATGTGCATGTGAATGGACATGCATTGTTCTTCTTGTTCAGATCTGCTGAGTTGCTGTTAAACAGTGCCGAACACCCCAACCAAATCCTACTGATCAGAGTACGCGAACCGGGCACGAGAACACGGCGCAAGTCGCTTCCAGGGCGTTGGAATGGCACTCTGTGTGTCCAAACACTTCGATGTGCACTCGCCGTGTACAAGTGCTTCGATACCATAGATGTGTGTGTCCAAGTGCTGCGATTCGCACTTTCTTGTGTACCACTCCACATCCGATGGCGTTGGCCATGAGGCCACGAGGCTGCCAGAAATTTGATGGGCATTCAGTATGGCACCCATCAGACTGTTGAGATTTCGAACGCGACTGAGCTCGCGCGCCTCTCAGCCTGTCCATGTTTCAATGATCAACCCGGTATATACGAAGTAGAGGTGTACTATACGCACTGGCTCTCACTCCTGAATGTGTCAGTATGTTACCAGAATATGTTGGTATGTGGCTTTTGCCCCGTCTATATACCAGGTTGGATGCTCCAGTATATCACAATACCCAGTGTCATAAAACATCTAGACACGACGTAATATGAATGACAAGTGTCTGAGAATATCTGAAACGAATTGGATCAGGTGTTGGACCAGACGAAAGATTCCGAAAATCTCACGATTTGTTTACGTCAGACATCCACGTCATCACATCTTGAAAATGTTCATCGAACTGGCACAGATTCATAATTTAATCTGACAATATCTGATAAGGTGTGCAACTCAGGTGGAAAGTGTGCAACTTAGACAAAAGTTGATGCACCAGATGCATTATTAAACTACCGTAAAATGTTGATCAAACATTATGCCACTTACAAAAGATAACCAATCAAATAACATCGGTTGACATTTGTAGCCAGCGCCACTTTTATAGGTGAACAAAACAGAGCAAATTTATGTGCTCATCTTAACTAAGGAGTAAATGTCTTGTTTTACTCGTACTACTCCGTTCCGGAAAAAGTGGCGATTCCACTCTTCACTCATTAGGAGGATGGTGATCTCGCATAGAATGGAAAAGAAAATCCAACACGGTGTAAAATTCTGACAAATATTTAGTTTTGGACAGCCCAAAGCACCAGGTTTTTATTTCCCGTTTGATGTTCACATATTTCCAGGTTTTTCCAGACTGATCTGATTCTGAGATAACTGCGTATAATTGGTACGGTAACTATCGTTATATATTCCTGTTACCTGACTGGCACCAGTTTTCGTTCCTGCGAGTTTATTTACCATCTGCCGAAACCTGTTTGCATTACCACCAAAGAAGCTCGACTGCGAGATCGCAGTGCGTGGCGGAGACGCCAAAGACGAACGAAGAGTATCTAAACACGGGATACGTTCCGAAATGAAGAAGCTAAAATCGGAGGAGTCCTGTGTCTATTCGATTCTGTGAGACTTCGGATCTGGAATAGATGTTTCAGAAACGGGATAACCCCGTTACAGTGACCATCACTAAAATCCTTTTGCGAGCTCAGCAAAAAATGAAATTTACCTGGAGAAACCTGTTAATATCATCAGCAAAAGAGGCACAACTGAGGCGAATCTACCAGTGTCGGAGCTTGCAACGGAACTGGTGGACACATATGGTAATATGTGCAACACGGGATTTGATCCGAACGGACGTAGTAGAAATAGGAACGATTCCGCGTCGGTACCGCAAAAAACAGAACGAGTGGGAGGTTCAATCCCGGACATTGCAGTCAAAATCGAGAGATTATCTGTTGAAAAACAGTGACACTCACTGAAGTTGTCCTTTGCGTTTCATCTGCAGCGCGCGAGCGGAATGCCATGCTCGAAGAGGCACGAGTCCCAGACACGTCATGCAAGCTTAATGCGAGCTCGCCACCGACGACAACAATACACATCTGACTCCGAGATAAGAAGGGCACGCACATACGCAGAAATGATCTAGAAATGTATACATAGCTATGCTTGCGATTCAACAAAGCCACGAAAGGACTTTAAAATACTCCACCGAGCGAGTGTCAGCCCGCTCGCAGACACATCCACCACAGCGCTCGCGTCAAGCGTACGCCAAAAGTGAAGAGCCACGAAGAAACCGCACCTTGTCCCATCACACTGGAGCGGTGCGTTGAATACGTACTGTGTGTAGTCGGTTGCTCCACAGCGCGCTGCGATGGTGACGCCAAGCTTGCTCAGGAACTTCTTGGTCTTTGCCATATCCAAGCTGTCGTACAGATGGATGCGCATCTTTGCTCGACGAACTACCATGCACGTCCAGTGCACGCGGTCGACATTCCGCAGGAGCAGGAGAACGTCGTGATGTGCTGAGGTGATTACGACGATCGACACATCCGGCAATGCGAACGTCGACTTGACGACGGTCGATAGAAGCGCTGGCACGTTCATTGGCTCGAGCAGGATCATCTTCGCCTCCGGATAGAGGTGCTCAAGGAAGAAGCCGATCCCGAAAAGCGTTTGGCCGTTCAGCAGCGCTCGCGGTCGGGAGCGGTTGAGTCCTTGGTACACCAATGTCGCCAGCAGCGGCTTTAGTGGGTTGCAACCTCGGATGAATACCAGATGCTCGTCCAAGTTGCATGTCTTCTCGTCGTCGATCAGGAGAATGCTCACTTGCTCGTCGACTCACTTGCTAAACTCGTTGCCGTCTGCAGCAGAGCGCTTCAGACGGTGATGTGTGAGCATCGAGTCAATCTTTTCCGTGGAGAATGTCTCAGTGTCTTCCACCTCCACTCCAGTCACGACATCCCGTGTGAGTGTCTGATCAACGAACGCTCCTTCTTAACGGGTTAGCTCCTCGCGAGCTCCGGACGCAAGGGTCTCGGGCAAGTTGCCGACTACCAGCCGCGGGAAGCGCGAGTCGACAGGTTTCTTCAGGTACGTCACAGGTTTCTTCAGGTTTGAATCCCAGGTTCGCTGGATGCTTGTCTCTAGGCAGCTGTGTGTGCTTGTAAGGCCAGGTGCCCGCGCGTCAAAGTGAGCGACGATCTCGCAAAAGGCTTTACCCGCCAGAGCCACTCGCATCCGATGTCCGGCGTTGTAGCTCGCACACTGAGCGCCTCCCTTCTTTGCTGCTTGCTTTGCGTTCTTCTTCGGGCGCCCCGGAGCACGAGCGCGGTCGTTGAGTCGCAGAGAAGAAGTAGCACGCGCGGGAAAAAGACCCGTGATCGGATCGTACGTCCAACGCGTTGTTGCTTGGGCACGTGTGGCGTTCGCGTGAGCTGCCGCGGTCAGCGCGTCCGCCTCAGGAGGTGGCGTCGCGCCGACTCGCCCACTAATCTCGTCTGGTCGTACCAGACTTGGCGCTCTCGACTGTGGTGATTGAGGTTCTGGGGTTGGCGGCTGTGGCGCCTTCATCGGCTGCGACGGTTGTGGCGCCGGAGGAGACAGCGTTCGCCGCACCCAAGGAAACGGCGCTCGCGATGGTGGAAGAGACGGCGATGGCAATAGTAGAGGAGACAGAACAGTTGCTGACGGCGGCTCTTCGCCCTCCGCAGTGACACAGCTTGTACCTTTGTTGCTACCACGGTCATCCGATCGTAGTGAAGCACAGTTGCCTGAGCTGTTAGTGTCAAAATATGGCTCCGCGAGTATACACTCCAGCGCAAGTCAGTCATCCAGTCTTCCGTGTCCTTGAGCGCGGTCACGAAGAGATGCTCCGAAAGCTGGGCGATTGCGTTGCTGAACTGCGTGCTCACGCGCAGAGCCTCACTGAACCGCTGGCGCTCGTTTCGGTATCGCTTCTTGACCGCCGATGCCATTCACGGTCGGACGCGCAACTCACCACCATGCAGCACGTTATCCCAGTCTGCTGAGTTGTTGTCCTCGAGTGCCTGCCGAACATTACCATCGCGAAACCACCTGCTCGTCGCCGGCGGACAAACCATCGACATCAACAAGGCTAACCCCTGGCAACAACCGACAAAATCTGGTGCGCACCTGGTCGCGATTTCCTGCACTGGAAAGACTGGAGTCATGCCCTTCGCCCGTCTGTACGCGAGCGTGTGACGACAAAGCATTGTCATCGAGATCGCGAACTCGCACATGCACCGCCAGTTCATCGCGTTGCCTGTGTATAGTGTCCTCCCTTGTTGTCGCTGTACCCGGATGCAGCCACTCTCCGTTTCGTTGAACACGTACTCCCCGTCATGGGTCACAGCCGACAGGTACTCGGGCAAGATGTTCAAAGTAGCCCAGTCGGTCACCAGCATCAGCACCGCGTTCATCTCGTCGTCGTAAGTGAAGTTCTAATGTGTGCCCATGCGCGTCTCTTTGCGATGTACTCATCTTCCATCTTTTTCGACAACTGCAGTAGTGGCGCGAGGCACTTATGCATGGTGAGGTTGCGGTTTATCTCCCGCTTCACGCGCCCGAAGAAGCTCTCGAGGCGGTTGGTGTTGTTGTTTCGGAAGTGCGGGAGCTCAATGAGCTCTTAGCGCACCAACGTTTCTTTGCACGAGTCCAAACATCGAACGAAGTAGTCCATGGACGCGTTGCCTCTTGTGCCGTCTTGAGTCACCACGCATTTGGGTTCCGACATCTGCATGTTGTAGACGCTTTGGGAGTGCGCGTACGTCATGTTGTGGAAGAGCTTCTCGAGCTGTGCATACTCGTCGTGCTTGTACCCGCCGTACTTGGGCTTGTGCACAACCTACCTTAGGTACTTCAAACCGTGGAAGCGGCAGAGAAGCACTCTCGCGTGCGGCAGCATGTCGACCATCACGCTGACTTTGGACATGTCCTTGTCTCGACCACCACTTAAACCTCTCTCCAACTCGGGTTGGACTCTTGACAGTCTTCCACCGCGCGACGCATGGGCCAGTCGGAGTTCACCTTGATCATCAATTACTTCACTGATTGCCCATGACCGTCTTCTTCCATAACCATCAGTGTACACAACTCATAGTCGTACCTGCTCAATACGCGCGATTAGCACCAAGACCTGGGGAAACTGGATTAACTTGGCAAAACCTGGACACGTACCTGTTGGTCTTGTGTGTAATGTTAACAAGTAGCACCTCACGAAACCGCTGCGGGAGACCGGACATGTGCTCGGACAAATAGGAGATGACACCAGAGTGCCGACGCTAAACCTCGCTGACAGCGACGAAGTTGCCATCGCTCGCAGGGTCGACGCCCACGAGCAGCTCCGACACGAGGTCGTTGTCAGACAGAAACATGCCTACGTTACAAGTCACAAGCAACCCAAGTCAGTTGACAACAGACGCAGGTTACATTCGACATCGTTCTGACTCACCGCTCGACTTAATCTTCAGGAACAGGTTCCGCAAGTCATTTATGTCGACCATGTGCGAGGAGTTGTCGCGGATGAAGCGCACGATCTTGCTGCGCTTCGCGTCCGCTTCGATCATCAGCTCGATCGCCGAGACGAGTGGGCTGTCCAGCGGCACGATGCGGTTGGTCGGGTAATGGGTGGCGACTCGCGTCGATGATTCGTGGTTGTGGAAGTGCCGCTCCCGCTTCATGACGATCCGCACACGCTACTTGCTGGTCATGCATGCTCACGGCCTGCGCAAGGATGTAGAATGGGCACCCGGTCCGGCGAAGCAGTCACCTTTGTCGCTGGTACTTCTCTCTCGACTTGGTGCCCACCCGTGCGTACAGATTACAGATGTACGTGCGCTGAACCGCGGCGAGCTCTAGCGGGAGGTACCGTACATTGGTGTGCCTTGTCGCAGCAACCGACATCGCAAGAATCTTTTTCCGCTTCTCGACATTAATAGTCTCCTTCACAACGACTCGCGTGTAGCTGTCTCTCTGGTACTCGGCGAGGTAGTCGAGAAACGCATCCCATGACCTGCGGTCTCGCCACCGCGGTGGCGCCAGAAGGTAGTCGGCGTCGCAGCCGCTGTCGGAGCTGCTTCCGCTGTCGTCGTCGCGCGTCGTGCCCGCGTCCTCACACCCCTTTTGCCGTTTTAATTCGCGACGTACTGACACGTCCTTGCCACTGCGGGATTTGCTTGACGACACCTCGATCGATCCCTCAGACTCATCGTCGGCCGTGTCACTGACAGACTGTGAGTCTGCCATGTGCGCTTGCTCAATTAGCTCAAATCCGCTCCGCATCACGCTTCTGGTCCTTGCCATACTTTGGCAGCCATGACAGTCAAGTACGAAAACGTGTCAGCCCGATCGGGCATTCGAGCAACCACAATAGCAATCTCAGAAGCAACGTACCTGTAGAAGCCTGGATGAACTTGGTGATACTCTGGACATCACACGCGGGTCGACCTGCGTGTGTTGGTTTTCGCTCAGCTCTGGCGCGTTACGTGCTCACACATACTTGAACGCTTCGGCCGATCAGTCGCTGTGCCATTTGCGAGGCGCACCGTAGGCAACAGAGGGTTCGGCATCTCGTCAGGAGCCGTCCTAGCTCGCTTACATTGTATTGAAACAGACCCAGGCTACCGCACCTTACAGCTGTGATGTGTGTAGCGTGTGCATGGCGTGTGCGTGGCGTGCGACGGCGTCTGGCGACATCTGCGAGATGAACAACATACACGAGAAGAGTTCAAAGAGCGCCACAAGTCAGCTTCTCTCACTCGGTGGTGTTGAACACCGGACACTGACCGCACCTGACTTCTGCGACGTGCGTGGGCTGGTGCGAGCGCGTGATGTGCTGTATTGTAACGGATAAACACATCCGCATGTCAACGTGTCAGACACTGGAGGAGTTCACGGTCAGCCAATAACGAACAATGTCCACACCTGCTGGAGCTAGACGTGTCCGCGTGTGCGCGTGTGGTGTGCGTGCGCGTGCGTTGGGTTGGAGACTGGAAATGTGGAGGATCCCGGGAGCCGCTCGTTTTCTTCTCGATTTTTTTTCAGTGCGTATTTTTCAAGGTGATGGGCACTTCTAAAAACCTGGAAGGCATGCGAAAAATTAAATTGGACAAAACAGGGAAATTTAGCCTGCTGTGTTGCCGAAGTGTTGCGCACCTTTTGCTGTTTTCGAGGGATTTCGGTGCTGAATAGACGATGTTGAAGAACCACAACCCTTCATCTGATAGAGGATAATGAGACGAACAAAATCGTTTCTCACTTTTGCCGTCAAAGCACACAGCGGCTAAACGCCGTCGATTTAAGACCAACTTGCCACTTTTTCCGGAACGGAGTAGTATTATTAAAAAAATCGCAAACATGTGAATTGTCAATGGCAGGTGTTTATTTGTGTGGATACTGTCGAGTCAAATACATTAGGTTGTGTCACTTGCGCACTAAAAACCCATATCTGATTGGTCTGTCTATCACGCATGAGAACTACTTGATCTCTCACTTGGGTGCTCTCAATCCGACAAGACGCTTCATACGCCTTTCGACTGTGTGTAATCTATAGCATCTATCATTTAGTCAAAGCAAGTCAAATCTTCCTTTGAGACTCGATTTCGTTCGCTGGGTCAAATGTTTTTTGCACATTTAGGAAATATTCTGACCTTAATATATCAATCTCCTTCACCCACCATCTTCGAAGATATTTCCGATGTGCATGGGAAAAACGATGTATGTAACACAACACATGCCATAACAGTAAATGTATCGAAAATGACGTTTTCGAAACGAACTTCAAGATAAACGTGAATTTGCACAAGAACGGCCATGTCAACGCTCTGCTCCAAATGCACAGGGTTAAGTCCGAGGGTGGACAAAAAATTTCCGACTTGTGGCAAGCGACAGCGCGCGTGGAAGAGACAAGACTGAACGAGAAGGCGACAAACAGCCAGTCACATATGGCCGATTCTGCAGCCACGCAAAACTCCCCTCCCATTTTCGAAAACGAGCGAACAGAGCCAAACAACTAAACCGTGAAAACAATGCTGTTGTGTCGCTTGCTTCGTCACAAGCGCAATAGTTGAATACACTCGTTGGCAGGCGTGGACATGGAGGAGATAATGTGGCGAGTTAGAATCCATCATGCTTACCTCAAGGGTCAGTCTGTAACGTTAAACGACGAGCAGGGCAACACCGACACCCCACCAAGCCAAGAGAGTGCCGCCCCACCTACCTCCACCGCTGGGAGCGAATTCTTAGACGCATCGGTCCAGCCCCTGCCAATCGCGCTGAACAGGCCGCTACCGATGGCACAGGGGTTGCCGTACGGGGTGGCGAGAAAGTTGGCGGTCGCTGCGAAGAGGTAGGCGGCGGCTGCCGAAGCTAAGAAGGTGACAGCGGCATCAAATGTAGAGAAGAAGGTGAGAGCTCGAAAGAAAGCAGCCGCAGCGAAGAAGGCAGCGGTGGAGGCTACACAGAACCAGAACACGGCAGCGGCCACACTGGCGGAGAAAACGGACTTCTGCCGCCGCATCGATGCAGAAAGCGATCGCCACAGTGAAGAAGGCGGCCGCGTCTGGGAAGTAGAAGGCGAAGGCCACGCGACTGAC
>SMMQ01002715.1:12582-31975 GCA_008271595.1 [Pythium] brassicae (nom. inval.) | reverse complement strand
CTTGATGTGTTCGTTCCAGATCCTGAAGCCGGCGGAGAAGAAGCAGCGCTACGCGTACAACGGGCTCGGCGCGCAGCGTCCGCAGACCCCGCCGAGAAAGTAGGAGGACTCGTTCGCGCGTCGCGGACGCGTGCTGCTTGCTGCATTTGAGCGATTCGGCGTTGCCCGATGATCTGCAATTCATGACTGGCTTTGCTGCTGCTTCTCCTTACAGTCGTTGTGTGAGTTCCTATTGAACTCGTCGCTGCTCACACAAGTCTCGAGGTTCGGAACAAGTTGCAGAACCCACGACGTGTTTCCGCTGACCAATCGGTTCTTTCGTCGACACCTGCACTTGACTTGTGTGGTTCCTTCGGTATTTTAGTAAACTTGTATAAATAACTTTCGAAAGAGACCTGTTAATTTCGCACTTGAACAAAACAATTCTGAATGCATCATCAGCGTGCAGGAACCCCTTGTTTTCTTCACTTGAGTTTAGAACGTGTGACGCTTGTTCTTCTGCCGAACGGAAGACAGATCAGCTGACGCCCTCGCCTGCGCGCTCCGAGGACCGACTCCACTTCGCTCGCCTTCACCGGGGTGGCTCTGCTCGCAACGACCTAGCCCATGACGTGCGTACCGCCCTCGCCTGTTCGCTTCCTCCGCTTGCCTCTGCGTGTCATCCCTCACGCGCTCTCTCCCCTTCTTGTGTGCGTCTGCCAGCGAGGACAAGAAGAAGCGCAAGCCGTCGCGCGACTTCCCGGCGCACGCGCAGGTGCCGGTCGGCAAGCACGTCACGTACGTCGGTCGCTTGCGTCTCCAGCGGCCGCTCAGCTGCGCGTTTCCCCCACTAACCACACTCTTCTTTCTCTCTCTGGCCGCGACGCGCCGGCACGGCAGCGTGCACTTGGACCTGCACGAGACAGCCGCGAGCACGGTGCCGCCCATGCACGACCCGTTCCACACGCTGCACGGCGGCGCGATGCGCGCAAACCGCACGCTCTCGATGATCTCAATGGACTCGGTCGGCTCGGTCGTGTCGGTGGACGACGGCTTCCGCGTGAGCGAGCCGGGCGAGTACCCCCCGGACGAGGAGCGCGCGAGCCTGAGCCTGCCGAAAGACGAGCGGCCGCCGCAGCCCCCGGGCGAGCGCGAGTACTTTGAGCGCCTCTGGGCTGAGAACTTTGAGCGCTCGGAGGCGCAGGTGGCCAACACGACCGCGTACATCCCAGTGGGCGCCGCCGGGCGCCTGAACCGCATCAAGGGCTTCTCGTTCGCGCGCGACGCGTTCACGCACCGCCTCTACGCGGTCTTCCGGCTCGAGGTCGAGTGCATCGTGAGCGAGAAGCAGTGGACGATCTACCGCCGCTTCCACGACTTTAAGCAGCTCGCGCACCAGCTCAAGAATGAGTCCGTGCGCGTCCCGACGGTGCCCACGCGCACGCTCATGCGCTCGCTCGACGCCACGTTCCTGCGCAAGCGCCAGTCGGAGCTCGATCGCTGGCTCCGCGAGGTGCTCATGCTCGTGAGCCTCGAGAACTGCAAGGTCGACACGGACAAGGCGGCCGAGTGCTGCGGCAACCGGGGCTTCCACTCGAGCTGCCGGCTCATCCGCCACTTCCTCACGCACTCGGCGAACGAGCCGCCCGTGTTCGAGCACGTCGAGCTCCCGGGGGGCAGCGCCGCAGGCCGCCCGCCGCTCTTTAGCATCTCCGAGTACAAGGCGCCGCCGTCGCCGTCGTCGCTGCGGGCGACAAGCTTCCTCGGCGTCCCGTCGGCGGCGCAGATCGACCTGCTGAGCTCGAGTCTCCGCGCGAGCGACTTGATGGGGGCCGGCGCGCACGTCCACCACTACCAGCAGCAGCAGCTAGAGACTGATGAGCACCAGGACCACGAGCGCGCGTCCGAGGGGGCGCTGCGCGAGCAGCGGCGCAGCGTCGTGGTCGAGGACGCCGACGAGCTCGCGGCGCAGCCGGTCGCGTCCCGGAAAGACAAGGTGACGCTCAAGCACTTTGACGTGCTCAGGATGATCGGCCGCGGGTCGTTCGGCAAGGTGCTGCTCGTGCGCAAGAAGAACTCGTCGCAGCTCTTCGCGGTCAAGATTCTCAACAAGCCGGCGATCGTGAAGAAGCAGCAGGTGGAGCACACGCGCACAGAGCGGCGCGTGCTCGCGTCCGTGACGCACCCGTTCGTCGTGTGCCTCCACTACGCGTTCCAGACCCGGGAACAGCTCTACTTTGTGCTCGACTACTGCCCCGGCGGCGACCTGTTCTTCCACCTGAGCCGCTGCGGGTGCTTCCCCGAGCCTATGGCCAAGTTCTACGCGGCCGAGATCGTGCTCGCGCTCATCCACCTGCACGAGCAGGGTATCGTGTACCGGGACCTCAAGCCCGAGAACATCATGCTCGACGTCGAGGGCCACGTCAAGCTCGCGGACTTTGGGCTCGCGAAGGAAGGCATTGTGGGCGAGCTCGACGGCACGTACACGATGTGCGGGACGCCCGAGTACCTGCCGCCCGAGATCCTCAACCGCGCCGGCCACGGCACCGCCGTCGACTGGTGGAACCTCGGCATGGTGCTCTACGAGATGCTCACGGGCCGGCCGCCGTGGTACACGCAGGACCGCGAGGAACTCTTCCAGCGCCTGCGCGAGGCCGAGCTCGAGTTCCCGGACGGGGTCGGCGACGACGCCATGGACCTCATCCGCGGGCTGCTAACGCGGGACCCGGCGAAGCGTCTCGGCGCGATCGACCCGCGCGAGATCACATACCACCCGTTCTTTGGCGACATCGACTGGAACCTGCTCTACCAGCGCCAGGTCGAGCCGCTCTACCGGCCGTGCCAGTTCACGGACCCGATCGACGCGGCGAACTTTGAGGAGGAGTTCACGAAGCTGCCACTCGCGCAGATCGACGGCCACGGGCTCAACGTCGCGCCGCAGTTCGACCCGGCTGCGCACGGGGCCGGCGGCGGCGGCGGGCCGGGGGGAGCGACCGGGCGCCCGGGCAGCGTGAGCGCGGGCGGCGGCTCGGCGCGCCACAGCACGCTGCGCAACATGTCGTACACATTCGCGGGCTTCACGTACGACGGCTCGTCGTCGCTCGCGCGCAGCAGCCTCGACCAGTCCGCCGTGGGCTCGGGCGGCTCGCTCTCCCCTGTGAATGGCTTTATCTAAAGTACCGGTGCCGTCGCCGTCAATGTCCACCCTCCCGTTTGTCCCGAACGCGCGTCGCTCTCTCTCTCTCTCGCTCTCTCTCTCTCTCTCTCTCTCTCTGACTCTGCGTCAGTCCGGTCAACAAACACAACCGAAGCCTCCTGCTTCCAGTATACAAAGACTCACGCGCCTGGCTCCTGCTGCGCAGCTGCAAACGTGGCGCACGCGACCGCGTTCTTGAGCAGCATGGCGATCGTCATGGGGCCGACGCCCCCGGGCACAGGCGTGATCGCCGACGCGCGCGCGCTCGCAGCCGCGTACTCGACGTCGCCGAGGATCTTGTAGCCTCTCTTGCTGCCGGGGTCGTCCACGTAGTTGATGCCGACGTCAACGACGACGGCGCCGGGCTTCACCCAGTCCCCCTTGACGAGCTCCGGTTGGCCCGTGCCCACGAACACGATGTCCGCGCGCCGGACGTGGCCCGCGAGGTCTGTCGTCTTTGAGTGGCACGCTGTCACCGTCGCGTCCCGCTGCTGCAGCATGAGCGCGAGCGGGAGCCCCACGAGCTGGCCGCGGCCGACCACCACCACATCCTTGCCCGCGACGTCGACGCCGTTGCGCGCCAGCAGCTCCAAGCACCCGGCGGGCGTGCACGGCTCGAGCCGCAGATGCGCCGCGTTGCTGCCCGCTGCAGCTGCCTGCTGCTGCTGCTTCTTGGCGAGGTGGAAGAAGTGCTCCGAGTGGAGTCCGTCAATGTCCTTCTCCGGGCGGATGAGCTCCAACAGCGACTCCTCCGCCGGCTGCAGGTGCTCCGGCAGCGGCAGTTGCAGCAGCACGCCGTGCACCGCAGGGTCGTCGTTGAGTGCGCATATGAGCGCCGTCAGCGCCTCGAGCGTCACGTCACCGTCCACCTCGTGCACGTCGGCGACGATGCCCACGCGCTCGCACGCGTTCTTCTTGAGCCGCACGTAGCTTTTAGAGTCGGTTTTCGTGCCGACGAGCAGCAGCGCCACCTTGGTCACCATGCCGAGCGTCGGCACGAGAACCGCGAGCTCCTCCTCGATCGCCTTGGCGCACGCTTTGCCGTCGAGTACGCGCGCCATGAGTCACTCGCGCTGGTGGTCGACAATTTATGGGTCAAATGGTTCAATTTATGGTTCAAAAGTAACCCAAAATCCTCCTTTTTGAGCTGGAAGAGTGATGATCTCAGCACAACACTGAGCTGTTGTTCGCTGCAAGTGCCTCAGAGGCTGCTGCTTGCTGCAAGTGCCCAGCGTTCGAGCACGAGTGCGGCGTCAGGAGCGCGACCAACCCATTCTCTAACAAACACCAGCAAAGCCACACACACACACACAAATGGGATTTCCGCGTTGCTTTCTTCCAGATACACATTGCACAAATGCGCCACTCCATCTCTCGGGCTGCTGTCTCTCTCCGAGGCCGGCAGCGTCACCAGGTGGTCACCAGTCGGCGACGTACGTGGCCACGAGCGCGGCGTCGACCGGCGGGCACGTGATCCCGGCGGCGCGCAGCAGCTCGGTCGCGCGCGCGCTGTCGAACGCCTTGGGGTTCGTCAGGTACCCGTCAAAGGCGTCGAGCCCCGCCGCGAGCAGCTGCAGCTCTTCACTGGCGTCCACATGCGCAGCAAGGCGCTGCTTCCACTCGTCGTAGCTCGCGGCGCGCGCTAGCTGCTTGCCGCGCGCGGCCGCGGCGGCCTCCAGCAGCGCGAAGAACGCGTCGCCGGGCGTGGCACGCGCCGGGTTCTGGATGTGCAGCGTCTGGCCGAGCGCCGTGACCGGGTGCAGCGCCGCCAGGTGCACGATCGCGCGCGCCGCAAAGTCCACGGGCGTGAGGTCGAAACGCCAGTCGGCGCGCGGCGGCAGCGCCCCGAGCGCCCAGCAGCCGCGCAACAGCAGGTACACAAAGTCGCGCGGGTTCCACGCGCCCGTGGCAGCCGCCGGCGCCATGTTGCCCGGGCGTAACACCGACACGGGCAGCCCGCGCGCCGCGGCCTCGAGGCACATCTGCTCGGCGACCCACTTGCTCTGCGCGTAGCCGTTCTCGAGCCGCTCCGACACGTCGCGCAGGTCCGCGGTCTCGAGCAGCGCGTCATTGTTGCTGTCGTCGCTGTCGTCGCGGTTGCTGCCATTGCCGGCCGGGAAGACGCCGTTCGTCGAGACGTAGTGCACGGGCTTGACGCGCGTCTTCGCGAGCCCGTTCGTGACCGCAAGCCGGAGCACCTCCTGCGTGCCGAGCACGTTTGCGCTCTTGAGCGCCGCATATGGCTTGACGAGGTTCACCTCGGCGCCGTTGTGCACGATCGCGTCCACCTCGGCCGCGAGCATCTTGAACGTGTCCTCGCCCACGCCCAGCAACGGCTTGCCGAGGTCCCCGGGCACCGCCACAACGCGCTCCTCGACGTGCAGGCGCTCGAGCTCGTCGCCCAGCGCGAACGCCGCAAGCGACTGCCGCACGCGCGCGAGCGCGAGCTCCTCGCTCGCGGCGCGCACGAGGCAGTAGACCGTCGTCTCCGTGTCGCGCAGCAGCGCGTGCAGCAGGTGCGCGCCCAGGAAGCCCGTCGCGCCCGTGAGCAGCACGCTGCGCGGGGGTCGGCCGACCATCTCGACGCGGTACCGACTGTAGCCGGCCTTGCGCGTCGCCGCCGGGTAGATCGCGGCGTCGAGCAGCGCTTCGAGCGGCAGCACGACCGTGGCGCCTGCAGGCGTCGCTGTCGCCGACACTGTCGCTGAACCCGAACCCGAACCCGCCGGGTGGGCGCGCGCAGCGTCGATCCGGGCCGCGACAGCGCTGAGCTCGGGCGCCGCGAGGATGTCGGCGAGCGTGAGCTGCACGTTGAGCGCGTCGCGCACGCTCGAGATGAGGCGCGTGGCCAGCAGACTGTGGCCGCCGACGTCGAAGAAGCTCGCGTGGCGGCTCAGCGCCTTATCGCTCTCGAGCCGCAACAGCTCGGCCCAGATCGCTGCGAGCCGCGACTCGGTCGGCGTCTGCGGCGCGCTCGCGCTGTCGCCCGAGACGTCGATCGACGCGCTGCGCAGCTTCCGGGCCTGGTCCGCGGTCGGCATCCGCTTGCGGTCGAGCTTGCCGCTCGCGCTGTTGATCGGCAGCGCGTCGAGCTGCACAAACACGGACGGGATCGCGTAGTGCGGCAGCTTCTCCTTGAGGAACGCGCGCAGGCTCGCGGCGCTCGGCACCTGGTCCCACTTGTCTGGCACGATGTAGGCTACGAGGCGCTTGTCCTGGCCCTCGTCGCCCTCGGTGAGCACGACCGCGGTCGACACGAGCGGGTGCTGCGCCAGCGCGGACTCTACCGCGCCAAGCACGACGCTGTAGCCGCGGATCTTGACCATGAAGTCGCACCGGCCGATGAGCTCGAGGTGGCCGTTCGGGAGGAACCGCGCGCGGTCGCCCGTCTTGTACACGCGCTCGCCGGGCACGACGTGGTCGAGGAAGCGCTGCGCGGTCTGCTCCGGCCGGTTCAGGTACCCGAGCGCGAGACACGGGCCGCCGATGTAGAGCTCGCCGGGCACGCCGATGGACACGGGCGCGAAGGCGTCGTCGAGCACGAACGCGCGGACGTTCGGCATGACCGCGCCGCAGGACGCGTACTTGGCCGAAAGCGCGCTATCGAACGCGCTCAGGTGCGCGAGGTCGACGGCCGACACGTCGTGGCACTCGGAGACGCTGTACAGGTTCTGGAGCTCGCAGGCCGGGAAGAGGCGCACGAAGCGGTCGCGCAGCTCGATCGTCACGACCTCGCCGCAGAGCCAGACGAGCCGGAGCGCGCCGAGCGCGCGCTGGAGCTCGTCGCCCGGGCACGTGTCGAGCACGAGCTGCAGCAGCGACGGCGTGAAGAGCACGCGCGTGATCGCGTGCTGCGCGAGGTACGCGACGAGGCGCACGGGGTCGTAGATCGTGTCGTCCGGGATGACGTAGAGCGGAACGTTCCCGAGCAGCGGGCGCAGGAGCTCCCAGACAAAGAACACGTGCGACGCCACGCGGTCGTCCGGCGCGTACGGGCAGTTCACGAGCCGCCAGTCGTACGAGTGCACGGCGCCGCGGTGCGGGCAGCAGATGCCCTTTGGCACGCCGGTCGTGCCGGACGACATGACCACGTACGCGAGGTCGTCCGGCCGCGTGCGTTCGCGGTCTGCGGGCATCGGCGGCACGCTGCGCGCTGCGAGCGCCTCGCGCCAGTCGGCGTTGAGCTCCAGCGCCTCCTGCCACGCGGGCAGCCGGTGCCGGAACGCGCGCTTCGTGAGCACGATCGTCGGCTGGGACTCCTCCAGCACGCGCGCGAGCAGCTCCGGCGGGTACACGACCTCGAGTGGCATGTACGCGCCGCCGGCCTTGAGCGCCGCCACGTACGCGACCACAAACTCGGCGCAGTGCTCCATGAAGATGCCCGAGATGCGGTTCCGGCGCACGCCGACTTGGAAGAGGTAGTCGGCGAGCCGCTCGCTCTGCTCGTCCACCTCTGCGAACGTCAGCGCGCGCCCTTCGTCGTACACCGCCACGGCATCCGGCGAGCGCAGCACGGCGGCCGCGAAGAGCTCGTGCAGGCACTGGTCCGCTGGATACGGCGCCGCCTTGGCGTTCCACTGCGCGATCAGCGCGCGCGACTCGAGCGCGTTGCGCGCGCTCACGGCCTGTAGCCTGGCGACCAGCGCCGACGCGACCGCGCGCTGGCTCGCAGCGCTCGAGAGGAAGAAGTGGTCGCCCGTGAACGTCTGCACCTCGACGCTGTGCGGCGCCGTCACCGCCGCCTGCCACGCGGCGAGCGTCGCCACCGGAACGCTCGCATCGCTCTCGCCGCCAAACACGGACAGGCTCGTCTGCAGCGCCAGCGGCGCCGCTGCGCTTTGAACGCCCTGCACGAGCGCGTTGTGCAGCGCCAGGTCAGCGCGCAGCTGGCGCAATAGCGGCTCGCGTTGCGCGGGGGCCGCGAGGAGCTCCGCGTCGGTGCCGCCCCACTGGCGAAGCAGCTCGAGGAGCGCGTCGTCGCGCTGCAGCACCGCCGCGTCGTCGAACAGCGTCCAGTGCGCAGGGCCCGCGGCGCCAGACACGAACACGTGCAGCGGCAGCGCGAAGCCCTGCGCCTGCAGGTGGTCGACAAACGCCACGGCCGCGAGCGCGCCGAGCGAGTGGCCAGCCACCACGAACGGCTTGTCGAAGAAGCGCGCGCTGAGCTGCGCGCGCACGGCGGCGAGCCACTGCGCGCTGCTGCAGGCGGCGCCGTCGTCGGCCCAGCTCCAGTCGACGCCCCAGACCTCGACGCCCACGCCGGCGTCGCGCAGGCTCTTGCTCCAGTCAAGCGCGAGCGCTTTGGCGCTGCCGCCGGCGTGCGGCAGGACGAGCAGGCGCAGCGGCGCGAACTCGTCCTCGAGGTAGCACGTCGCCAGCACGGAGGCGGCCATCGGAGTCGGCGGGTCCTTTGAGCGATGCGAGTTTGCGAATGACGCAGGCGGCGCAGCGCAGCGCGTGGTCCTCACTTCAGTGAGCAGCTGCAGTTCGAGAGAAGGGTTCAAAAATTGATCGCCATCGACGGCAGTTTATTGGTCAAAAAGTGTAGTTAGAGAGTATTAATTGGCTGAAATTGAGACAGATGGCGAAATCAAGAGGGATCTTTTGCGAATGGTTGGCTACCGCCGAGTCCACAGACATGCACGAGTGTGTTGGCTCACTTGCCTGGAGGTTGCTCCAGCTTGCTGAAGATGACAACGCGCCAGCGCTGGCATGGGGAGCAACGAGAAGAAGCGCAGGTGTTGTGTCGTGCATGTGCGTGGGGACCAATTACAGTGTATAATTGGTCTATTCTCGTATCCCAGCGCGCAGACCCAGGACGAAGCTTCCAAAGTACTTCTCATCCACAACCTGCTCCTGCTGCTCGCGGTTCGTTGGTCGTGTGGACGAGCGCGATGGCGGAACTCGACAAGGTGGGTGCGTTTTGTTGGTCTCTCCATGGAACCTGCTCTGACGGATCATTGGATGTCTGCAGGAGCAGGCGGCGTACTCGGATGACGAATTCGCCTCCGACGGCGAGTACGAAGCTGAATACGACGCCGAGTCCGACTCTGAAGGTGAGATTGACGGCGCTGACGCTGCGGGGCAAGCGGCGCCTGGCCCAAATCCTGGTGAACTTGAGGTCGGTGCGCACATTTCGTCAGTCGAGAGCTCGAGCGAGCTCAAAGCAACCACCACACCACCCCCAGCAAATCTCCTTGTCAGCGGGGTCTTCAGTGAACGAAACTCAGCAGAGCCGTCGACAATGCCACCAGTGAATCTCATTGGGAGGGATACTACAAGCGAAGCCACACTCGCCACGCCAATAGCATTGCACATGACACTGCTGGAGTCAGCGCCCCCTTTGCCACCAGATCTGAACCACGAGCACCCCACGGAGTCGGTCAGCGCGCCAGCACAGTCTCCTCGGCAAGTCGGACAACTCGGTCGAGCTGGGACGCTCCGGAGCCTCAGCACGCCAGCAGTTCCAGCCGTGAGCTTGGTTGACCCCGATCTGTTGGTCCCCCGCAACTTGCGGAGCACGAGTGTGCCAGTCTTGCTGAGCGACGAAACCCCAGAGGTGCGCACGCTCGACAAGTTTCGCATTGAAGGAAGGCCCGAGAGCAGCAGCAGTCAGCGCGTCAAGGCGGTTCCGAGACTCTCGAGTGTCGAGGAGATTCAAGCTTTCAACGAGGCAGATGCTGATTCGAGCTCAGACGAAAGCGACTCGGACAGTGAGGGCTCGAGAGAGAGCCAAGGTGCAGCATCGCCATTGCCTGCACGAGGGCGTTCGTCGTCATTCCAGCTGAGTCACCCAGTGATCGTCTTCCCAGTGGTGCGCGCAAAGTCGCAGCCGTTCATGATTTGCCTGCCCAGTGTCATCGAGGTGACTGCTGAAGAGGTAGCGACGGCGGAAGGCACACGCTACGGCGAGGATTCACGCTCCGACGGGTCCGTGGGGTTGAGTGAAGGCGATCGTGCGAGTGCTGGCAAAGCAGGTGTCGAGTCAAGCAAAGACGCTACAGCTGACGGACCAACAGGCCACACCGAGGCGATGCATCCGCTCGAGCAACGGGACGACGACGGCCAAGCAGCGCGATGCAACAGCGAAGATGGGCAGTCGATATTGCTTGCAGAAGGGGAGGATCGTCCATTGCTGAAAGGCGGTGCCGCTGTGCTACACGCTGGTCGTGACGCTTCATCACTGGCCGAAGACGACGCTGGGCACGGATACGAAGACAAGTTCGAGGACCAAGAAGACTTTGATCGCGATAGTGATGGTGGCAACGACGACAACGAAGCCCAGAGAGCGACTGGCGAGCGGAACACATTGTCGTTAACTGACGACGACAGAGACGACGGGGACGACAGCGATGGCGACTACTTTGCGGAGCTCCAGAGCGAAGAACAGAGCCGCCGCGAAACAGAGCAGCTGCTCCACGAAGCGCAGATGCTGTTGCGGAAACAGCACGACCAAGAGCCCACGCGGGGTAGTGACAGCGAATCAGAGTCTCTAGGTGTCTCAGATCCATTCGAGACGACTGAAGGTGACAGTCGGGCTTGTGCAGAGCACCTGCAGTACGCATCCGGAGGCATCGGCGAAGCGATTGCGCTCCTGAGCAGCACAAGCGCCGAGAGCGGGGGTGTCTTTGAGGATCAGTACGGCGGAGACGACTTCTCTGACGACGCCGACGCCGACGCCGACGCGGACGCGGACATTCTTGCAGCCGAGAACGACGACGATGGCTTCAACCAGTACGCCAGTGATCAGGAGGGCCACAATGACGGCGGCGGTAACAACACCGAGAGCAGAGAAGCTGAGAGCGGTGCAGCAGAGTCGCACATGCCGATTCGAGACGGAGCGCCACTCGCTGTTGGATCGGGCGTCGGGATCTCCTCGAGTAGCATGGCAGGATCTTGTGCCACTAACGACTCGGATGAGGCAGGCGGAGTGGGCTCAAGTGGCCCTGGGGATCGCATCGCAGCGTCTCGAGACGTCTTCGACGTGGCTGAGTGCGCGACAGGCGAGACGCTGATACAAACCGAGCCGACCGAGAGCGCCACGCATACGGGCAAACACTCTGATCGTGAGCCAAGCAACGCTGAAGGCGCCAAGGTCGGCACTCACTCGCGAGCACTACATGGTGGGGCCGAGAGAGCGCCACCGAAAGCAGTAACTTCGAGACCGAGTCGCCCTGTAGCGCCTCCTGCAGCGACAAGCACGAATGAGCACCGCGGCGCACGACCCGCCCGCCCCGTAGCCATGTCGAGAGTCAGCGACGGCAAAGCTGACGGACCGCAACGACAGCCTAAGCTGAGGCGCGAACGACCGAATGAGCTGCGGCTAAAGACCGACAGGTCAGGCGCGCAGCGAAGCGTAGAGGTCGGCACTGCGTCAGTGACTGCGGCAAGAGCGGACTCGGACGAGTCGTCAAGCGCGAACACTCCAACTCGGCAGCCAGTCGAGCCTTCCAAGACCCCCGAGAGGCATTCGCGCAGGTCACCAGAGAATGTCGGCGCGTACACTCCCCGGTTCTACGTCGAGGAGTACGAGCTGCCGCCTCGCAAAGCGCCGGTGTTCAAGCAAAAACCAAACACGCGGTCGTCGACGTCGGCGATGGGAGACGGCAGACGAAAGCTGCTGCCGGTGAAGAGCCCGCCGAACCTGCGCATCAATTTGCCGTCGATGGATCGCACGAAGCGCAACTGGCTGTTCCTCAACATGTTCCGCCACGGCGACGACGTGAGCAAGTACGAGCCGTTCATCCCCAAGCTTCTCGTAAGCCCGAGTGCGCCGCAGCAGCCAAGCGCTGGGAGACCCGTGCGGCCGTACTCGGCAGCGCAGCAATCGTACGCCAGCAGCCAAGCCGACGCAATCGCAGCGTACGGAGGCACGCGGAGCTCGAGGAACGGCCGACGGCTCGTGACGCCGCAGGACGTGGCGCTCCGCGACAGGGAGCGAAACTGGGCATCTGTGAAGCCGCTCGAGTCCGCGATCCCCGCGTACGACTCGATCCTGGACAAGTTCTGCACGACTGTGACGAGCCCAGTGATCCAGCGCCAGATCTACCAGACGCGGCAGAACGACCTGTCGCCCCAGCTCGCGTACGTCCTGGAGAAGCGGGTCGAGCGGCAGTGGAGGAGCGACGGGGGCGACGCAGTGGCGTTCGGAGGCGCCAGCACGTCGTACACGACGAGCATCGTCCCGGGTCTCGCGCCGCCTGGGGCCAAGTCGCTTAGCAGTACGACGCTACCTTCCCCGTCGACGTGATCTCGATGAGCTGCTGGAAGCTGCTCCAGCCCACTTGCGCCGCGACGTCCTCGCGGCCGACGACGCTGTCCATCTGCTGGATGAGCCGCACTTGGAGCCCGACGTCGTGAAACGCGGCGTCGAGCGAGCGGATGAAGTCCTTCTTCGTCTGCTGCCACGTCGCCTTGAGGAAGCCGAACGCGAGGTGGCGGTTCGCAGCCACGAGTGCGTCCGACGGCGGACCGAAGTGGATCCCAGAGCTCGCGCTCGCTGCTCTGCTGCCCGCAGCGCTGGCGCCTGCCGAGTGGTGCTGCGCCGCCGGGGCGTGCTGCTGCTGCTGCGCCTGGTTTATCGAGCGGAGCACGAGCTGGACCCACGTCTGCGTGAGCGCCTTCAAGTCGACAGTTGCAGCGGCGACATCGGCGGCAATGCCGTGCTGCTTCCGCCGCCGCGAGTTGCTCAGGAGCTGCCGATACGCTTGCGCGGCCTCTACACGTTGGACTTTGAAGTGGAGCTCGCTGAACACGCGCATGAACGCGGCGAGCGTGGGGATCCCCTTGTCGGGGGAGGCCTTCTGCTCGTGCGCGATCTGCTCTGTGATGCACCTCTTCAGACTGTCCTGCGCGGCCTTCCACTCCTCGACCACGAACTCGACGACGCTCGGGGCCGGGATCCAGATCGTCCCGTACACGCTCGCGAGCCCCGCGAGGCGCAGCCGGAGCCGCTTGACGACGTCGTTCGTGGCGCCGCGGAAGAGGAGGGCGAGCGCTTCCGTGGCGCTCGTCTGCGGGACGAACTCGTTCTCGCCGCTCGCGTCGAGGTGGAAGTAGTTCCCAGCGCTCGTACACGCGCGCTGGAGGACGTGCAGCGTCTTGAGCACGAACCAGAAGGCGTCCTGCGGCAGCGGGTCGACCCCCGGCAGGTTGAGCAGGCGGCAGAAGAGCAGCACCTTGCAGCTCTGCGTATCGAGGCGGCTCACGCTCACCAGCAGGTCCAGCAGGCGGCTCGTGACAAACGCCGGCTCGCGGAAGTGAAGCAGGTAGATCCGGTACACTGCCTCGTGGATGCCGACCACCGGCACGGCGGTGCTCGCTGGCCCGGCAGCGAGAGTGAACCGCCGCGGCTGCTGCAGGAACTCGTCGCGCACCAGGAGCCACGTCTCGTTGTAGAGGTAGGAGATGACCGCGTGGACGACTCCGAGCGAGAGCTGCCGCGGAGAGTAGTCGCGCGGGATGTGGTCGATGAAGCGGCGGAACTCGGATGGGAGGAACTTGTCCAGCAGCTCTTGGTGCTCGTCTGCGAGGTGCGGAGGGACTGGGTGCTCGCTTGGCGCCGCCGCGGCGTGGTGCTGCTTCTCGGTAGTGGCGGAGGCGCTCGCAGACAGCTCCGCTTGGAGCTGAAGCGCGCCTGGGAACGACACGAAGCCGTTCGCTCGCCCGCGCTGGCGGAAGGTCGTGCACGCGCTGATGTCGGTCTGCGCGCTGGCGTGGCACCTCAGCGCGCGTCCTTGGTGTCTCTGCCGGAGGATGCTCGCTTCGACGCACTTGCAGAGCCGAAGGACGTCGCGGTCGAGGTCCTGGACGTCTTCATGCGGCGGGATGAAGAGCGCTTGGTCCCACAGCTCCTGCGACTCCCAGCCCACGATGCTGTCCGGACTCTTGGCCGACACGAGGCGGTTCAAGCGGCGCAGCGCGCTCTTGAAGTCTTCAGTCGCGGTCGCGACTTTGTCGAGGTCCAGGATGATCACTTGGTCCGAGCGGAGCTGCGCTGTTGTCTCAGCCGCCGCTGCCTCGTCGACGTCTCTGCGCGCAGTCTCCACGTCCGCGACCACCCGGCGCACCTCCTGCAGGCTCTCGTACTTGCTCGTCACCAGCTCAAAGAGTTCGTCCACCGGTGCGAACCGCAGCACGTCCGAGCTGCTGCTGCTGCTGCTGCTGTCGCGCGGCACGAACACGCGGTTCGGCTGGCCACCGAGGAGCCCGTGCGGGTCGTCGACTGTCAGCACTGCGAGGAGGTCGTCGGATAGGTCCAGCAGGTGCTGGATGAGCCCGGAGACGTGGCGAATCAGCACTTGGTCCTGCCACCACGTGCAGCAGCAGCGACCACCACGCTTGCTGTTAGCAGCAGCAACCAGACAGACGCTCGTAGCACTCTACTGTATCAACAAGCTCCGCTCACTGCCCTCACCGAGCAAAGCAGGCGGTTGAGCTTCTTCCGCTGCCGAATGATGCGCTCGCGCTCACTGAGCAGGTGGCGCTGGCGCTTGTGAAGTGTCTCCTCGAGGCTCGCGAGAGAGCCCCGCACCGCGTCGAGCTTGGTCGTGAGGCGCTGCAGCTCTTGCTGCGCGTTCTTGTGGCGCTGGCCGTTGACCTGCGCCTCGCGGTCGGCGCTCGTGACCGTGCGGAGCGCAGTGTCCACGAGCTCGACAAAGAGGCCGTGGAGGAATCGAGCGGTGGTGGGGCACCGGTCGAACACCAGTCGCGTCATCTCGTAGCAGATAAGCTCACAGAGCGCGAGCGTGCGGTGGAACCGCGCCACTTTGTCGGAGGGATCGTACGGCGCGTCGCGCTCGAGAGCCGCGAGCTTGCGCCGCGCCCACTGGATGAGCGCCTCTGTCTCGGCCCGACTCACTCTGGGCTTCGCCTTGGGGAACTGCACCACTTGCCACTGCTTGGCACCGCTGCCGCCGCTGTCCGCCCGTGCGAGACGGATCGACGAGAGGTCAGACGGGGACTTGGACTGGTCGAACGGCGTGTACGTGCACACTGTGACAATGTGCTCCGCCTTGGGCACTCGCGACGGCGGGAACGCTCGGCAACGAAGCGACGTCCGGAACGTGTCGCCTCGCGGAGACTCGACGTTGCGGCCGCGCCGCGTGGGAAAACGCGCTTTCCCACCGGCGGCGTCTGCATCGGAGACGTGCGCGCCTTCGCGCGCGCCGCTTTCATCCTCGCTGCTATCGACTCTGTCTCTACGCTCGCTCTCTTCCGCGTCGCTGCTGCTGCTGCTGTCGCTCGGCAGCTGCGACTCTCCCAGGTCGCTGGAAATGTCGACAGCGTCGTCACTGCGTCGGGGCGGACGAGGGGACCCGACAGCGCCAGTCAGGCGAGTTGTCACAGCGGCGGCAGTCGCTTCAGCGTGCAACTTGGAATGCACGAGCGCGCGGATGCTGTCGGCCAGCGACGCGACAAAGTGGGCGGCGAGCGGCGCCGCGTCCTCAAGTTCCCGCGCAAGGCGCTCTACGAATGCGACGCAGTCGTCGTCGTCGTCCTCGTGCTCTTCGTCTGCCGTCGCGCCACCGCCGCCGTTACGGCTGCCACTGCGCGCTATCAAGTCGTCGAGAGCGACTGTTGTGGGCAGCAACGACGCGAAAGCGAAGAGCTTGCGGTTGGCGCGCAGCCGCTCGCGGAAGGCGTCGCGCAGCGCTTGGCGCTCCTGTTGCTGTTGCTCCTGCTGCGTGTGGGGCTGGCGGAGGGGCGGCAGCAGCTGCGACGGTGGTGGCGCCGCGCACAGGTCGATGCCCAGGCGACTGTTGTTGTCGTTGTGGTCGTTGCGGCGGCGCTGGCATTGCGCTGGCATTCGCGTCGCGCGTGACGAGCGGCAGTCGAGCGCTCTTGAAGCCGCCAGGTCGCGACGGTTCGCAGTTGACTGAATCAGGTAGTGTCTGATTTTGAAAGTGGAATTGCTTGTTTGAGTGCGGGTTGAACCAAATCCAAAGACACTCGGGTTCGTGGCTTGTGGCGCCTCTACGCCGAGGACCAACGCCAGTCGCCGTCCTGTGTGGCGAAGGTGGACTCGCTGCGTGGCAGACTCGGACTCGAATGAAAAATGGGGACCGCTTGGTGACTCTGGTGTTCAGTGCTGCCAACAACGAGGGCGTCCAAGGCAGGGAGGGAGCACCAGCGAAATCCGAGCCACTCTCGAACAGTGTCTGTGGAGGCGTAGGAGTGTGTCCAACACTGGCAGCTCTGGCGATTTCGCGTGCAGCTCAGCAGCAGCAGCAACAGGGCGGAAACATCCCTTGTCGAGTGGGGTGGGTGGCTTCCAAGTCACTTTCAAGTTACGCAACACTTGGCTGCCGTGCGTCTGACTTGAAGCCGTCAAGTTGGTCGCCACGCGCTGCTATTGTAGTTGTGTCTGTGCCTGCTGGTTGCACTCCCCTGCTGGTTGCACCGAACCTCCCTCCACCTTGCTGGTTGCTGCTGCGTTGAGCTCACGTGGTGACCTTTGCTGGTGTCACCACCATGAATCCGGTTTTCAGAGGAGCAGATTCAACTCGGCAACATGCACGAAGTATGTGGCTGTCGAGTGAGCCCTCGCATCGGAGCGAGCCAAAAGCGGGGGAATAGACAATCAAACTCTTCCTTTTTTTCACAGAATGGCCAGTCGCTGGTTTGACTCGCGCGTTGTATGAACCATAGTGAACACCAATGTCGTCTGGCGTCGTCGTCCTCCCTCTCGCTCCTCGTACAGAAACCATCCAGGTCATGCGTGCGCATCCTCCTTGGACGTGCAAAACCCGGTCGGAATCCCGAATCCGACACTTTGAATTGCGGGATCTTGAATCGTGCAGCACTTGCGTTCTGAGCTCCCGAACGAGTCGAAGCCGCGACGACACATACAGAGTTGCCGACTTCGACGAGTAGCAAGAAGAAGAAAGCGGCGAGGGCGTCCGTCGATCGAGCCGCACGTGCGCAGCCTCAAAAGCGTTCCAGAGGTCTTGCCCCCAAGCGACCCCTCCTTCCCTTCCCTTCGGGTCCCTTCCGCCCCTTCCACTTCCCCTTCGCCCCGTTCGTTCGTTCACCATGGACCAGCGCAACCCGTACGGCATGCCGCCGCCCGGCAGCGGCCGCAACCCGCTCCAAAACGGCATGCAGGTCCAGCGGCCGCCCGGGATGCTCCAGCAGCAGCAGCAGCACTACATGAGCGAGATGATGTTCGACCCGATGGCCATGCCGATGGGCAACGGACTCTACAGCCACCCAGGACACGGCCACCCGGCGCACAACGGCTACCACCCGCACGCGCACCCGGGCCACCGCGGCATGGGCGGCCACATGGGCGGCGTGCACCACCCGGGCATGATGTCTCCTGAGGAGGACCCGCGCTTCGTCGACGACATTGTGAGCGCACTCGGCCCCGGCGACCTTGGCGACCCGGTCGGGATGGGCGACCAGCACCACATGGGCCAAATTCCAATGCAGGTGTACGACCAACCCCACATCATCCCGCCGTCGCAGCACCAGGTACGCGCGCAGGGCGTGCCGCCGATGAGCCAGACGCCGCCGCAGCAGCAGGCCCCGCTCCAGGCGCCCGTGCTAGCGCCGCCGCGCATGAACCCGCGCCAGATGCACCACCAGCAGCAGTCGATGCAGTCGCAGCTCCACATGCAGCACGCGCCGAGCCAGATGCAGCAGCAGCAGCACCAGCACCAGCAGCAGCAAGCGCTCCAGAACGTGTCCCGGATGCAAAACTCGCAGGCGTCGATGGTGCCGGCTGTCTCGGTCGGCATGGGCAACATGGGCGGTGCCATCGCTCGTCGGCAGCAGCACCCTCCGCCGGCACAGTCCGTGACGTCGTCGTCCCTCATGCCGCCCACCGCGCTGGTCCCGGCGAGCAAGAGCACGTCGTCGGTGGACTCGCGCGCGCTGACGACTGGCAGCAACAACGGCAGCAGCGACGACGAGCTGCTCGGCGACGATGACAACAGCAAGAAGAAGGAGCGCCGCCGGCAGCAGGTGCGGTACGCGTCGCGCCGCCGCCGAAAGAAACAGAAGGACGAGGAGAGCTTCCTGCGCGACCGCATCGAGGAGCTCAAGGAGCAGATCCGAATCATCGGCGGCGACCTCTCGGAGCAGTGCTCGCAGATGGCGGGCATGAGTGAGCAGGCGCTGACTGAGGCGTACGAGAAGCAAATGCAGACAGTTCAGACGCTGCGCAAGGACAACAACAAGCTCAAGGAGCAGTTGCTGCAGCACGAGAACTTTGCGCGCATGATCCAGTACGGGCTGAACGCGCTGCCGAGCGACTGCCGCGACGTCGACCGGAAGAAGATCCCGGGCGTGCCCATGTGGTTCAGCGACCAGATGAACCCACTCAAGGGCCCGACGCTCGTCGTGGACCTCAACCTGTGCCACGAAGCGGTGCGCCAGGCGTACAACGAGCTCAAGAGCTTTGGCCCGTCGGTGCACTCGAAGACGAACATTTGCTACGCCATGGGCTGGAAGACGGAGCTCTGGGCCACGGGCACGTGTCTGAGCTTTAAGGCGGTGCGCTCGATCAGCGACAAGAACATCCGCGAGGTGGCCAACTCGTCGTGGGACATCATCACGTCGCCGGACAAGTACAAGCGCATTTACCCGGACGTGAAGCAGTTCAGAGTACGTTGTGTTGCAGTAGCCAGCTTGTGCCAGGTGGCTGTGAGTGGGTCGTGTGGGTCCACTGAGTGCTGACGTTGTGGATGGTTGCGCTTGGTGCGATTGGCAGATACTGCAAAAGGTGACGGACGACATCGTCGTCACCCACCGGATTGCGTCGGTCGCGTCGGACCTGTCGGACCGCGAGTTCATCTCGGTGGCGTTCCGCTTCCGCGACGAGAACAACTACTACATCGGCATCAAGTCGATTGCTGTGCAGACCGAGTGCGCCGAGAACTGCATCCGCGGCGACGAGTGCCAGGGCTGGATGTTCACCGGCAGCGAGGACGAGACGGCGCAGTGGAAGGCGCACTTCCTTGGGTACTACGACGTGAAGGGCGACAAGGATGACAAGGTGCTGAACCAGCTTGCGAACGAAGCCATGTTCGGCATGCTGAGGTGGGAGAGCGAGGCGATGCACCCGCTCAGCGTCTAGGTTCAAGATCTGGTTGGTGGCGGCGTCGGAGGCGCGTGCGAGTCGGCCTCACCCCTGGACGCTCGCCCCGACTGACCGACCGACCCCGCTCGTTCACTCGCACGTACGCACACACGCGCGCCTCTTGTGTCGTTCCT
>SMMQ01002713.1:10250-28004 GCA_008271595.1 [Pythium] brassicae (nom. inval.) | reverse complement strand
TGGAGCCAGAGGAGCTCGTCGAGCAACAGGTCGTGGCGCTCGGCGAGCGAGGACGACGGCGCTGAGGACGGCGGTGGCGAACAGCGCGCTGGGAACAAGACAATGAGTCGCCAGCACGTAATCTCGAGTGAAAGTGCTCGGTACGCTTTGGGTGAGGGCACAGAACGCACGGACTTTGATAACAATGCGCTGCCTTGGCGGCACCAGGAGCAATTGCCGCACGCAGTGGGAGCGAGTACTGATCTAGTGGACTCGACACTGAGTGTGACGCGGAAGCAACCGTGAGGGGATCCGCTTGCAGCGATGACTGTTTCAAGAGCGAGCGAGAGAGAAGAGAGAGCGAAGACGCGACGAATTCGGCAGAGCCGCCAGCATCGGTTTGCAAACTCTGTTCGACGACGCTGTTCCAGAACACTCGTTCGCGAGCAGATCCACCGTCGGCATCGCGCTGAGAAGCCGAACGTGAATCACTACCGGCACTTAAAAACCCGGACAGGTGGGAAAGAGGAACAGCCAACAGCACATTGAGAGTGAGCGGGTGAATGAATGAACCAGGAGATTGTGTCGGAAGAGAGTGACGTGGTGATATGGTGTCGGTGTAACACTCTGTTCTTGTCTGTGTCCTGGAAGCTTGACGCGCTGTTGTGATATGCATGTGAGTGGGGCGTAGGCTCTCTTGTGTGGATGAAGACACCGGTGGAATGTCAACGAAACATCATCCAGTGCAAGATCGAAGTCGCATCGTTTGGCCAACGCGTGATCACACCAACGCGCTCGAGAGATGGATCGTTTGTTTTCCATACTAGTTTATGTATCTGCTCACATCGCATAAAAGTGAGAGGTATCTTGCCCGAGTGGTCTAAGGGGGCGGACTTAAGATCCGCTAGGCGTAAAAGTCTGCGTGGGTTCAAACCCCACAGGTACCAAACATCTTTTCCACTCCTGCGCGGCAAGTTAATCAAAGTCATTTGCTTTTCTCACTCCGAACCGAAGAATAACTAAACACAAAGTAACATTTGGCTTTGCGGTTGTTCCGAGAAACAACAACGCGAAAACTGCATTTGGCTTTGCGCATCCGTTAATGTCCGCGTCAACAGCCGTCGTGGTATGTGTACGACAAACACCTCACGCGACTTCGCCCATAACTTTGCTTCGCCACCTCCCTCAGTTTTAGTAAATTTACTGTAAACGAAAGCCACAAGTTTGCTGGTGTACAGAGGCGGCTCTCGCTCCCGCCACGCGCCACAATCTTGTCAAATGCACGTCGCATCAGACAAGCACATAGGAAGGCGTCACTCGTTGAGTGCGAGATCACCCACCCTCTGCCGCTTCCAATAACAGCCGTTGTTGCTAAAAGCAAAGTTTGGAAATATCATCCTTTTTTGAGAAACACCGCCTTCCTTTAGTTGTTACTGTCAAAATTTATAGCTGACAGTGCTGTTTTAGCCAATCGCAACAGTTGGTGTTTACATCTCTTCACCATTTATAACATACTGATCACATTCATATTGACCACACCACGGTGTATTCACACAATCGAGTGGGGCTCAAGGGCTCGATGTCGGCACCAGTCATTTGACAACCTCCCGCCATGGTGCGCAGCAACCTCGGAGGTCAAGGGCGGCAGTCGCTGAAGAACGAGCGCACCGCCTTCTCCGCTGCCCACAAGCTCGCCGTTGTCGACAGCTTTGCCGTGCTGGATGACATCAGCGCAGTATTAGCAAAGCACTACCCCGACCTCACCCCATCCAGACGCAAGAGCCGTCGTAAGCTGAATCATCAGTGGAGGCGAGACGAGGCAGCGCTCGTCGCTGTGTGCTCGTCATCTCGCGGCGCAGCGCTGAAGAAAGCGCGTATGCGAGGAGCTACGACGACGCTGTCAGCCACTAACGAGCAAACGCTCGTCTCATAGGTGAGCGAGCATCGCAACTTTCGGCGTTCCAGTGACGCGAACAATGCTGCGCGCGAGAGCGCTGGACGTTGTGGTGGCGAGGGGTGTAGCGAGCTTTGCCGCGTCGTGGTCGTGGCTGCAGCAATTCAAGAGGCGGCACAAGTTCAGCGAGCGCGCAAGAACTCGTCGAGGGTAATTGGCAGTGGCCTTCGGCGCTACGGCGTGGCAAGTCACTCGTAATCTCGGCGTTTCCACAATCTACACCGTCGCTTAAACAGGTGAGCGCGACTCTTTCTCTCTCGCTTTCTCATTCTGATAGTTGTTGGGCTGTGTAATGTGTGCGAGCGGAGACTGCCATGTCTACAGCGCGCTCCTTTGACTACATCCGTACTCGCACGCTTGCGAAGACAGGGTATCGCACTGTTTGGGTAAGGTGTGGCGGCAAAGACTAGGAGGGAGTGACTGCCATGCTGCTTGTTGTATCGGATGGCGCGAAGCATGCACCGACTCTCGTCTTCAAGGCTGCGCCACTACGCGTGCCAGAAGTCGAGCGAGAGAACCTAGAGGAACGGCACGGGTTTGGCGTGCGACTGTGGGAGCAAATGAAGCGCATACAAGACAACACGGGCATGCAGGTCTACGGCAACAAGAGTGGATGGTGGGCTACAGAGCCGCACGTGCGGTTCGTCGCCACGCACTTTGGCTCGAGATAGAACATGGCGATTTGCGCGGAAGACGTTGGAACAGCGAAGTAAAGCCGCGCTACTTGCGGCAGGTACTTGTAGTTGCTTTTCTTGGTTTTCTCCTTCCGGTGTCGGAGTACGTTGGTGGTCGCCACGCCAGGTTCAGCCAGCCACCACTAGATCTCTTCCTCGGCCCGACTCTCGTTGGCGTCGACTCATGGAGCAACTTCCGCTGATGTGCCGCAAAACGACCGCAAGTCGTCGGAGAAGGCTGGGGCTGCATCGCTCTCACTCTCCGCCGCACGTTCTCTGGGCTGTGTCGCCACGAGCTCTGGGCGATCGATACCATCCCCTTGATGGCCTTGCCGAGTGCTCTGCGCTTCGCGCTGTCGACAGCGTGCTTGCACAAGTCTGCGATCGCTCCGCTCTGGGCGTTGCAGAAGCGCATCATTCTCGCCAAAAAGACATCCAGGTTCTTGAACTTGGGCTGTAGCAGCTGCTGCTCCTCAAAGGCGAACGACACCTCCAATCTGGCACCGAGGTCTGTGTAGCGCTTAAGGATGCGCTGATCGATTGCTTCGCACACCATCCGTCCGGCCTTCACGATCAGCGGGTCGAGCTCGGTAGGAATGAAGAAGCGCTTGTTCTGGGCTGTCGATTGGAGCTCGCGGAGCAGCTTCCTGGGCTCACATTCACCATGCGCAGTTTGAAGAGCGTGAGGAGCGTCTGGACTTGCGTCGGTGCCTCCGCTTGGGTCATCGCGTGGTGTACCGAGTTCGAGCGAAGGAGCAAAAGCGTCTGGTGCAGCAGCTCGTGCTTGCCTGCGAGAGGGAACTGGGTAGTTTGTGCATGCCCAGGCTTCCGCTGCCGAGCCGCAAAGTAGTCTTCGAGTGCTTCCCGCTCGTTCAGAACGCGTCCGACAAGCTTCGTCAAGCCGGGGGACCTGTGGGCTTGAAAGTCCACAAATCGCACAGCCTTGCTCACCCCCTCGGGTTGGCAAAGCGACTCGAAGAGCGAGTCCATCGTGCTCACCTCTCGCACGATCTTTACTGCGCGGCGAAGGTCCTCGACAAGCTGAGTCATGGCAATGTTCTTTATCGTTGCCTTTGCCTCGGTGTCGAATGCGAACTTCGTTGCGGCGTTGAGTAGGTGGGCGAGGCACCACTTCCACTGCCGCCAAATGGCCTTCGACATCATCCATTTCACATCGTTACCAGTGACAGTCATGGCGCCGGAGAAGTCGCGTGTCGCGAGCCCAAAGTCCGACCTCATCTGCTGAATCCATCGCTCGGACGGGCCACAAATACCGCGCCGCGCTCTCCAAGCATCAAGTCGAAGCACCGCGTTCCCAGCAAGATAGACCGCATGCTCAAATCTTGATCAACGAAGTACACTCGCATCCCCAGATACTTGGTCGCTTGGACTTTGCAGGTCCAGAAGTCGACAACCACAGTGAACGACACAGCGCCTTCGACTCTCGTCTTGTTCAGGTGGCTGGTGGCGACCTTCTTAGCACCCGCATACAGCTCTACGACGTCGTGCGAGACGATTTTTTGCATCGAGCGTGACGTTGAAGCTACCCTTCACCATGAGCTGCGTGATCGCCTTCCAGTCGTTGTACTCACCGGTCCTGAAGGGCAAGTTGTTGTACACGACCATCCGAGTGGCGATGAACCGTTACAGCCGCGGCTTGCCGTGCTCGACTATTGGTGTCGACTCCAGGTGCTCGATCTCGTCTTGACGAACCCGCTTATTGTCTCCTGTCAGCTGGGTCTTGTGCGCTGGGATGTTTTGGTCGTTGGAGAGATGCTGCATCGCATTGGAGGTCCTACCACAGTGCAGCGAGTAGAACCTCATTCATTCTCTGCACGTCTGCATTTCTAGGCATGCCCACCCCACGGTCTTTGTCTGCAGGTCCATGACACGCACGCCCCACCGAAACATCGTCGACCGCTCGCCTTGCTTCGGTGGCAGTACCTCGAAGACGTCACCGTCGTCGAACTCAGTAATCACCTTTTCAACTGCTGCTGGCGCTCGCATTGCGAGTATGGGTGTGCACGGAGCGGCTTTGTCGCAAATCGTGACGCGATCTATGCGAGCGTACACCAACAGTCCCTGCTCCGGTGTTGCCACGTCGCTCACGCGGTGTTGATACGCGAGCTCTTCTCGTGTCGTGGCGAGCGACCGCTTGCCGCAATCTAAAACGCCTGTCCGTCTCAAGTGGCCCTGCTGATGCGTCCACAAGCTCTCCCGACAGTAAAAAGTAGTGGCGGCCTTGACGGCGTTTTCTCACTCCGCCCCTGTGACGTCAGTGTGTGAGCTCCGACGAAGTGTGCGTCCTCCGGAAAATCGCGATCTTGTGATCGACTTTCAGCCAATACGATCCTCGAACTGTGAAGATATTAAGTTGCGCTAAGTGGAGCCCTCCGATTTGTAATGGAAGGGTGCCATATTTTTTGCTGTTTTTTTTAAGCAGCAGAGTTTGTGTATAAGTTGGATGTGAAGCACTGTACTGCTGGTTGTCACTTCGGTGGTGGGAAAAAGAAGGCAATAAGCCGATATATCGTCTTCACAACAGGTTTCCTCACAATAGGTGTGGGTCTATCCGACAAATCAACCCCGTGATATTTGTCTGCCAAAAAAGTGTCTCGCTGATTTTGGCTCGATGTGGCCATCGTTTTTTTCGAATTTATAATTTGTGATTTGACGACAAATCTCACATCCAAAACTGACGATGTGACGATATTGAGTTATTTAAGGCAGGTCCTCCACTCTGTGGACGAAAATGTCTTATAATAGTTTTTACTATGTACCATATATCCTCCATGTACATTCCAAATTTCATTCCACCATTTAACTCGGCAAAAACGGGCAAAAAACAATATATATTAGCTGTCGTCGAATATATATTGCAATCTTCTAGCAAAGGGCGCCGGAAGATCGCCATGCAATCTTTCGGCGAGCTCGAACATAGCTGACGCAGTGGTCAAAATTAGCGACACAGGTGCTTCATATTGAGTAAAAAGGGGGAAGTGTGCGTCGTCGTCTTCAGCTACAAGTGACGAAGGTGAACGAGTGAAGATCACGAAGATGGATATGCGTACGTAGTGCTAGCTGGCTGTGCCTGGCAGATGCATGCATGTATATGTATTGTGATCGATACGCTCTGGACATCACCGAACCAGCCTGCGATGTTGCGACCATACATTTCTCCGCTGTCATCGCAGGCAAGAGCACGAATCGCACAAATCGAAATCGCTGAGCGACAGCACTGGCATCCGACAAGTCACGAGCCACAGTCGTGTTAACGTGGCGCCTGAACTTGAGGCATATCATGAAGCCTCAGCTGTGCGGGTCGAACTGCAGAGGGTGATTGGCAGCGACAACCGCAAGGTCAGTGTTCCGCGTGCGAGCAATTCGGCGCGCGATATTACCAAGTTTGAGGCGGTACATCGCGCTATTCATGGAGTCGTAGGTAAGCACCCGCTGTGATGCGCCGTCGACGATGACGCAGCACCACTGCGCATTTTTGAAGTTCACAGGAAGAAGAATCGTGCGGCCGCCGCTCTCTCTGAGAAGCTCACTGATACGAGCCAGCACCGGAGGGGGAGGGGGGGAGGGGGGGGGTCAGCTCTTGCGCCAAACCCCGCAAGCCTTGCTTTGTCGTCACAATGCCAGGGTACCGCACTTACGTCTCCTCTTGCTCGAAACGCTCGCAAAAGGCGCCGATGAGCCCGTTGTTCAGCCAGCGCGGTGGTGCGAGGCGGTATAGCATGGTCTACGAGTGCTCGGACTTCAGTCCAGTTACGATTCATCTTGAGTACATGGCCAATACATGGATCGCCAGATCTTGTATATTCCTGCTCGTTCGCGTCGACTGCGAATGCTGCGCTCGTTGCCAGTCATCCGCAGAAGAGCTCGCACTCTTTGCACTCCGTCATCAGAATGACGAGGCGCTTCATAGACTCGACCTGCCCGTAAGTGAAGGCACCAACACCGGGGACCGTAACTACTTCGACCTCGCCCGCGCTGCTACCAGGTTCTTGTTCGGCTGGCTCACCACTGACACAGGATTGACACTCATGTTTGCGAGTGGGAGATCCATGATGCAGGCGTTCAGGAAACAGGGTGAGAGTATGAAGTACGCGTCGGCGTTCAAGACCGGGTCTGGCATCACCTTGAACTTAGCTTTCTTGTACACATGCTTCTCGAACCGAGCACCAAGGTCGGCAAGCCTAACAAGCGTTGCGATCGGGCTCAGCTTCTCCGTGTCGACCGCATCTGCGAGCTGCGTCATTGTCACCTCCCCCTTATCTCGCCTGTGCTGTTGTACCGCGTTGTACCGCACCCGATCTCATCGTTCTTCTACCTCACGTAGCTTTCGGTCGAGCTGTGGCCGCCCAGATTTTCGCGCTTTCGGGTTTATGCTGGCGAAGCTCGTCTTCGTCTCGGCTTCTTCAAAGTCGTCCAGATCAACAACCGCAGCCACACCTGCTGCGCCATCCCCGGACCTGTCGTGCTAGACGAGCACTGGGTCGGCGCAGTTGCCGAGCTCCACTGATACTGGCCCCGCGATGTCGACGTCATTCGTATTGACGGCCGCCACGACGCCCATTTCTTCCGAGAAGAGACTGTTTGCATGACAAAAAGTGACGGGTTCACAACTTGCGTCGAACTCGTCATCTTGGCTGCCAGAGCGGAGTCGCTTGAGCTGTCGGATTTCCGCCGCTTCCCAATCAGAAACGCGCACGCCTCGCGGTACTCCGAGTCGGCCGCCTCAGACGGCCCCGAGCAAATGGGTTGACACCTGAACAAGCACACAAGCGGCAAAAATACTAATGCACGTACCAATCATAGAGGATCTATGGATGATACATGTCCACAGACTCAGTACGTGGGATTGATGCGAGCTATTGAGACCATGAAGCCGATGCTTCGACTGGCCCTTCACGCGACCATCACATGACGGCACGGCAACTTCATTAATGTCGCGAATGAGCAGTTGCTCGCCCACGTCGTACCGTATACGCGATGTGTCGCCTGCTTGCCGGTCACGAGCACCACTCACTCCTCGAAAGTAGCGTCACGCTTCTACGAGACGAAGTGGCTGGCAGCCGCTCGATACTTCACTTCGACTTGTGCTGTGATGAAATGCGTGATACGGCCTGGACATGAGACATCTCGCCGTCGTAGTTGACGTTGACGAACTGCCCCACCCGGAGCTTCTTGTACCGCTGCTCATTCTCGAGACGCCGCTCCGCAGCCAAAAGTGCCTCAAGACAGCGCGTCATGCTTGCGTTTCTGTCTACGTTCACCTTCAGCTTGCCGAAGTAGTTCTCCAACCGGTTGTTGGTGTGATTGTGAAAGAGCGGCAGACGCGCTCGTTTGTACATCGCCCAGGAGTCGATGCAGGAGTGCCAGTTCCGCTCAAGGGAGTCGACGAAGGCTGTGAACCGGACTCGCTCGCACATCCCCCGAAGCAAGGCGCGGTTCAGCTCGTACTCGCCGCTGCTTCTTGACTACACCATGTTCTGGACGAAGTTGTCGACAGCCCGGTGGTCGTCACCAGAGATACGACCGTACTTGGGCTTCCTCGACGCGAGCTTAAGCCACTGGAGTACGTGTAACAGGCAGATGAGGATGCGTGCGCTGGGGAAGTACGACAAGCGCACGCAGATCTCCTTCAACTCCTTGTCGAGGGCGATAACTTGAATGATCTTCGCGGTCTCGGGGTTCGCCCTGACGAAGTGATTCAAGTCTCCGCACATGTGACAGTCCGCGTTGGTCTCGAAGGCGGTGCTGCACGACTTGGCCCTCTCCGTACTTATCCATCGCCGTGAGCGTACACAACTGCTAGTTGTACCTGGGTAACACATAGATCATACATGGAGCGCATGGACGGTATATGGTTAGCCGCAGCTTCAACACATTCTCGGCCCGTTTTGAAGACGAGTGAGGCGTACCGGTTCGTTTTTTTGGTGCAGTCAACTAAGAGCAGCTTGGGAAACCGCTCTCGTGTCTCGCGCAACCGCCTAGTACTGACTGAGAGGGCTCCGGTCTCGCCGCGGGCTGTTTCTTCCACAGTTGCCACCTTAGCACCGTCCGCTACGACGAAGGCGGAGATGACGCCGGACGCGCTGTCGTTGTCGTCTCTCGTCCCGATCTTTAACTTGTGCAGATCGGCGATGTTGTCGGCGTCCTTCCGGACGACGCTCTATCCGTGCTCGAGCAGGTAATCGTAGATCCTCGATCGAGCCGCGCCAGCCGCAACCGTTGAGTCCACGGCATCAGCGTTCACAGGGTCCTGCACTCCGCGCGAAGATGGATGCACGCTCACTACGTCTTCACTCACGGGGTGGTTAAGAAGGAGGGTACCGTTCTTCACCTTCAAACATCAGACGCCGTCCACCATGGCCTTCTGCACGACAAACCGGAACGGGCAGTCGGTCGAAAGCACCCGTCCCCGCGGCCGCTTGCGACCCTAGAGATGTCGTTCGCCCCAACCGTGCGTGCAGATCTAAGTCCGCTGATAGACGCACAACTTCACTGGAACGGACTCGACCTCGTCACCTCGCTGGGCTCGCTTTCTCCGCGCTTGGCGCTTGTTGCGATTGACACAACTGTCGATCTCCTGTACTCGGATGAGCTGCGATGTTAGCTCTCGTACATCTTCAGATACTCCATCCAAGCGCTCCAGTTCATGTGCGTCCCGGCTTGGTGAGTGTTAAGGATGTCTTCTTTCGGTACCTGGATGGTACATGTTTGATTTATGTGCCGCGCGTCACCCCAGAGTCGTCCTTGCGCCGGCTTGCGTGCCGCAGGTCGAAAGGACCGCTACGACCGCTGTCGCTGCCCGGCTCTTCTTCAGCATCGGAGTCTTCGTTGTCGCCGCCGACGGTATTCAAGATCTCCAGTCGATTAGCAGCAGCTCGAGCCTGCGCGACCCGATCTCTTGTTGGTCGTTGCCCTTTGAAACAAGAGCTCAGTTCAAACGATCCGACCGTGGCAGTTGCTGTCAGCTCACTCGACGCACGCGGATCGTTGCTGTTGGTCACTGCCTAGCGACTAACATCGCCGTCTTTCTGGCGGCATGGTGCCTCACTCGACGCACGCGGGTCCTCGCTATTGGCTCCGGCCTGGCGAGCGACGTCGCCGCCTTGCTGGCGATGTTGCGCGCTTCGACCGCTAACCACACCGCGTTCTGCTCGCTGAGCGAGTGGACGACTTCGAGCTGCGTGGAGGTCGGATATCGGAGTCGGATGTTGCTCTTCCAGTACTCGCTCTCGAACCCCCCGTCAGCATGGCGGTGTTCCCAGTGTCAGCGCATACACACAACGTAGTTGCTTCTGTCTCTGCCTCCTGTGTACACGCACCTTCTTCGCTTTCGATAGCTCGAGCCCTCTCCACACCTTGATGGGTGCGCGTTAGATGTGACAGGCACTGCGCCGAATCGACAGCAAATGATACATGTTCGATACATGATTTACATCTCAGTACACGTATGATACACGAGCTGTGTCATGCGAGGGCTAAATCGCCGCGCACCTGCTTCGCGTCTGCTCGCGCGAGGCTTCTTGCCTTCTCTTGTGTGTGCTCCCAACGTGATCACCGCCTGATGAATCGCACATACGTCAACACACACACAACGTGACAGCCAACAACGCCAAACACGCACACACTCGCTCACTCAAACTGGCTACGCGTCTGCGCGGGCGGGCCTTCTCGCTTTCACTTCCGCGTGCTCTGGACGGGATCTGCGCCAGACATACCGCACACGGGTCAGCGCACACACAAAACGCGACACCTGACAACACCAAACACGCGCACACCCGCGCACTAACACGCACACGCTCGCGCACTCGCACAAGCTTCACGTCTGCACGCTTCCCTTCGCTGCTAGCACACGACACCAACCACCTCCAGGATTTGCGCGGCCCTCCTTCCTCCCCGATAGTGAGCTGTTGGCTCGTACCTGCGTGTCGTGCTTGCTTGTTTGCCGGCAAATCTCGAAATGCGAGTGGTTCGCACAGCGTCTGCGAACCACTGATTTGGTTCGTTCGGGGCAGTCAATAGTTTCGTGCGGGACGAAGCCTTTTACTTCGTGCAAATACATGGAGAATACATAGGGATAAAACCTGGGTAGTACATGGATGAGCGGACACTCGGATACACGGACTGTAGGAGTCACGATTTTTGAAGTCGTTTTGTCTAAATATCCTGTATTATAGGACTTCTCAACCAGACAAATCAGTAAATTGTCTGAATTATATATTGCCAATGCAGAAGAGGTCGATTACAAAACTCACTACGCTTGATATAGACCGACTTCGACAGTGTGGCTGAGCTCATCTGTGGCTCGCTATACTCGGGTAGGAGTTTGGCAATTGTCTGTTATGCGTATCACTAGTAATTGCAGCAAATGCTGCTTTCAAAACCACGTATTTTAAGGTCAGCCGTTTTTTTAATACTTTCGGATAAATTTGGATAATGTAGATTATCATCGTTCTCTAATTGGTCAGGATTAGAAATTTCACTGTCGCAGGTTACACTCACTCGGCTTAAGGTTTTGTAAGGGAAGCTTGGCTTAGGGTTATGGTTTGGCTCCTTTGGTTTAGGTTGGATGAGGGTATATAAAAATAGATAGGGTCTAGGGTTTAGGTTGGATGACGATGTATAAAAATAGATGGATTCTAGGGTTTAGATGGCTTGACAATTGTATGTCCGGGACGAGGTTACGATCGGGTACGTAATCGGATTAAACGGGGTATGTTATTTTTGTAACCTTGTGTTGTGATTAGTTGAAATTCCACTAATCAGATCGCGGGCACGGTGGGGTACGCGGTGACATTGTACAATAATGTCATGCATACTACACACCCAAGGTTTCAAACCGCATTGCTGTTTATGTGTGGTGTTGGTGCATGTGCTCTCAAGTTTTTGTCTCATTTGCCGTAGTATTGATGATCGTTGTTTTTGGGGTCAATTTACGTTTGGCAAACTCGTTTTGAGCAAATGGTACAGACAACGCACAGTTGAAGCACCACAAAGAGAGGTGAAATTTATCAGTGTGACTCACCTTATAACACATGTCAAGAACAGTTAATAACAAATTTGTTGTTATAAATGGAGTAATATTACTTTTTTTACAGCTAGTTGATGTATTTAACGGTTCAAACTTGGTTTTGAAAACTCATTAATGGTTTTGTAACCTCATGAATATCAAAGTTTGACAATGTGCTTGAACAAAAACTCAAAAATGTATGGAAATTGTGAATCGGACAACCTTTACGGCGTTCTTGTGTTCTTGAGTGTGACAACTGTAAAGTAATGAATTTGACTTGATTCTATTATGCAAATTTTGGTCCTTGAAAACGATGTTCCACAACCCGATTTGTTCCATAACAGTGGGTGATTGAACTGTGTGCTTTCTGTATTTGGTCTGGATGACTCAGAGGTGGGGTGTTAAAAACGGGCATTTATCAAATAGGTGGACCGCTCACAAGGTGAGCTTTTCTCGCAAGGTGGACATTTTGGATGCTCATAACATTGTGCTTCACCCAATATTAGTGGTGGTAAAAAAAGTAGATGTGATGGAGAACACGGAGAGAGAAAAGAAATCTGCCTGAGTTGCATTCAATTGTAACTGCGCTGTCCAGCCCGCGAATAGCACACAAGCAATCTTCATCCATTGTGCCGCTCACTGGTGAGATCTCCAGCGCGGACACAGGCTCTTCGTCAAGTGCGCAGGTGCAGTTCTCACACACCTGCATGGTGCGTCTTCACTTCTGTTTTTGGTGACTCTGGTCGTGGATGCGAGTCGCAAACGCCGGATCGCTCGAGTTCCTGTGTGTACGTAGCACAGCCTCAGAGCTTGTTCACGTCCGCGGGCGGCTGACTGTAGTGTGCGTGTGTGTATGTGGCGGCATGCCACTACTGCTCCTTCGGTGGAAGCCGCGCCGGCGGCAAGCGTCGAGTGCAGTCCCCGAGCACGATGAAGAGCGCTGTCGTTGTCGGTCGCCAGCGCGGGTCGCTGGCCTCGGTACTGGCGGGGCTCTAGAGGACGCGACGGCGGACATGCACCGACCTTGTGGTACTGTTCGTCGACGATGTTCTCGGCTGCGGCATCATGCAGACCAGCGTTCGAGTAAAAAGTGGCGGCAGCCTTGAGGGCTACCCGCCGCAGCAGCAGTCTCCGCACCGACCCGTTGACGACAAATAGCTCGAGAAGAAGAGTGCCCAATCAGGTCTGTTCGACCAGCTCTGCTGGGCGAAGGCTCGTTGTTCATCGTAGCTTCGTCGCGACTGATGCGTCTGGGTGCGCGCGCTCGTTGCTGTTGACTCACTCGCATGCGCATACAGGGACTTCCGCTGTGTTGTAACGTGAAGGACGCAAGCAACGCACGGTGTCAACAGGGCAGTTCGGGCAGGCGCATTGGGAACCAGTTGCACAAGTCCGCCGCGCCATTGAGCGAGCAGGCGTCCATGCCACCAAGTCGCCGGTCACTGCTGTGTTCATGCAATGCAAGTACGCAAGCAGTTGTCTCTTTTGATACGAGTACTAGCAGTAAGTACTGTACTTCTCCTCTTCAGCTGAATTCGTACTGTGGAGATTAGCATCTCGAAAGAAGTAATACGAGGCTCATGCAATCTCCACGGCCGCGTGTGCGGTCCGCGCTGCCAGTGAGCTGTTCCATCACTGCGGATTCGACATGGGAGCTGCCGCTCATCTGATCGGGCTCTTCATCTCCAGTGAAACGGTCCACCATCACGGACGCGGCAGCAGTGCTGTTGCCCATCGAGCCGATCTTACTTTCGCTGGCACCTGGTTCACTGCATACGCATGAGCTCTCATCTGGCAAGCCGAAAGAGATAGTTGCGACGTATTGGACATTCGTAGCATGCTGCTGCGCGTGCCCAAAGCATGTTGCGGCGTTGTGACCAGACTGTTTGCAGCGACTGCATTTGTAGGTCTTGCTCGCTCGTTCTTCTCCTCTGCTGACGTATCGGCACTGACGTCGGCGTCCCGATCGCTTGAAGTACTCCGACGGGTGAACTCGAACATCGGCAGCACCGAGGTGCTCCGCTGGAATCTCGACTTGGGCCCCTCCGAATGCCTTCTCAAAAGATGCCACAAGGTAGTGTTCTTCAAACGCTGCAGTTGGAACGTCGTGTCGGTCGAGCTTTCACCAAACCGCTGTCAGATGCCGACACGGGATGCCCTCTTGGTCTATGAAGACGCAGGTACACCGGTGTGCTGAGGTGTCGACGCGATGTTGGGCACCACCGGCGCGAGCCACAAAGAAGATGGAATCAGAGCTGGAGACAACGGTGTACGTCGCGGCTTGTTGGGTTTGTGTGGCCCACTTTGCAGTGGCGTATGGCGTGAAGAACAGGTTGGAGGATGTCGAACTGGCGAGGAGCACGTTGCGCGCCCGCAGCTTGGCCGTGAAGCCCATGATAGCGCTCTTGAGCATTTGGAATGGTGTCCCATATCGGACCCCAGTTTGAAGAAGGGTGCTGTTGTCGGACTCTACGAAGTTCGTGCTGCGCCACCCGAACAATGCTGCTGGAACGAATCTGGCCGTCGGTGACACAGTTGGAGATGGCAATGTCGACCGGTTCGCGTAGACAGCCCGATGGATGGCATCAATCGCGAGCAAATACTCCGCCACCTCTGCGACCTTGTCGCCTGAGGAGGCTCGCATCTGCTGGATCAGTCCGTCAAACTCGGCCTGCGTCGCCGCTCCGTGCAGCGCGAACACTTTGTTCCGCATTGCTTGATCACCACGCCCAAAGCGACTCTTGATGTTGCGCAGCAGATGTACCACGCTGATCTTCAGCGTGATACATCTGAGAACTTCAAGTTGAACTATATCCGGTCGACCTCGAACTGAGTTTTCTCGACGGACAGGATGTGGCCTCTGTCGCAAAAGACCGGAGTGACACTGAACCGAACTCCGCAGCGAGAACACTGCACAAAGAACAACCGAATATTTGCGGCCGTCTCGCTATGTGCAACCGCGAAGGCAAGCTGCGCAGTCGCGCCGTTCCCGTCCGCACAAACAAGAGTCAGGATCACGCCGGTGAACCGCTTGTTCTTCGAATGGGTGCCGTCGAAACCAAGAACGCGCATCCCTTGCACAATCTGGGAGGTGCACCCTGACGACACGAAGGCGCGCATGAACCTGGATTCGGTATCCGCGACGACCGGCACGCGCGCCCCAGGGTTGAGCCGCTTGTATGCCTTGAGTAGAGGCATGATGGGCCCAAACGATGTCGACCACTCGGGAGCCGCAGCTTTGACGACTACATCTCGAGAACGGTACACCGTGCTCCGACGGTCCACGACGTCGACGGCGTCCTGTTGCTGGATTTGCGCAGCCAGGTTCCTGAAGAGGGCTATGTTGTCTGCTGCCACAGCCGACACGAACATCGGAAGTTGTTGAAGATGACGCTCCGATGGTTTCGCGAAGAACGCGCATGTGTCGGCATGAACATCGTGAAGTCGTATGAAGACAAATGTCTTGTTGTTGCCCTTGTCTCGCCTCGTCACGGAGGCGTTCCAAGTGCAGGCGGCACCTGTACACCGATATGTTGTCTTCTTCCCGCCGCCTTTGTCCTTTGTCACCTTCTTGTCTTGACTGAACGCGTGGTCCTGGAAGAACATCGCCGCCAACTTCATTGACGGAAAGCCATTACTTCCTCTGGAAATGCATGGCCGTGGAGTCTGAGGAGATCGAGTTGAGCGGGTTGAGCGCGTTGAGTAGCCATTGCGCGCGATGAGTTGGAGAATGCCAGAGGCGGGGGCTCATTGAAAAGTTTATTTTTAAAGTCTGAAGTGCTTTGTAACCGCTTTAACACCGACGTGTAAAAATACCAACATTTGAAAAATGTGCTCTTTATTCATCATCTTCTAAAAAACTCTTTTGGCAACGTCAGACCTAATAAACGAAAATCGCTACCTACTGTCTGTGCTACAGTCTATACCGAGCCGTTCCTTTCCATTGAAGCCTGGACCGACCCGTACAAAGTTGACTTTGTACTTCTCTTGCTCTTAAACGTGCTGCGATACACCACCATACCCAAGGTAAGGGATAGACACTGAGCGCATCCAAGGCGAGGAACTTAACCCACTACAGCGAATGTCACTGTGGACTGCTGGTCTAAGAATCTGCCACACGAGTGAGCTGAGTGAGCTCTGGGTCGGTCCCCCCGCAGGGTAACAGCGAATGGAAAATAGGAAAGTGAGTGCTCGTGTGGCATTCGTGGGCTAGACAACGCGGTTACAATTGAATGCAATTCAGGTAAATTTCTTTTCTTTCTCCGTGTTCTCCATCACATCTTCTTTTTTTTACCACCGCTAATATTGAGTGGACCACAATGTTATGAGCATCCAAAAAGTCCACCTTGCGAGAAAAGCCCACCTTGTGAGAAATTGTGTGGGACTCGGTCCACCTTTTGATAAATGCCCGTTAAAAACTCATTATTAGAAGAAAACACTTTTTCGTAAAAGGAGGGACAATCTGTCCCACAAAACTGCCACAGATTTATTTGGGGGAGTCACTTTTGATTGACTGATCTGATTGATGGGGACTTTGATGAAAGCCGTCAAAATGACGAGGTGTGATTGGTCGAAAAAGAGATTGACCGACAGTCACCCGTTTTGTTGACTGAGAAAGTCACCAGCAGAAAGCAAACACCAGCTCGACGACAGGACCGCTCGACGTCAGGTACGCCGCGTGCTCGTGCGAGCGCGGGGTCGCAAGTGCGCACAAGCTCTCTGACAAGGAGCGAGATCAACTGCTTATTGTGGGCTAACACAACGCGGGTGTCAATGTGCTTTGCGTTTGTTTGACTCGCCTGATAGCCGCACGAGATCCTCGCACTGAAGCAACGCCTCGCGCCACACTGCGACTCCTCGAGCGCAGCTTCTCGTCTGCTGCAGCCAGCACTCCAGTAAGCTGTGCAACCAAAAGGGCGTCATGATGCTGCTGCTGCTACTCACCCGACCTCCCGCACTTACAATCGTGTTGTGTGGATGTGTTGCTGCATGTGTTGTGAACTGCGCCAGAGTCAAAATCGCAGCAAATGAGTGCTGTACCCGGCGACCGCCGTCTCTTTGATTGCAATTCAGCAAGTCCTGGCGGCAAGACACCTCTCGAGGTTCTGCTTGAGTGACTCAGCCATCACAACAACTACGACAGGTTGCGAGGAGGGGCTAAGGACGGGCAGTCGAAGCAAATCATTTGCAACGAGATCGTATTGATGATGCATTCGCATGGACTGGTGCACCGTGGCGCTCGCGATGTGAGAAGCAAGATTAACGATTTGGAGTGGTCCTTCCGAGCAGCAATGGACTGGAGATCAAGGACCGGCGAAGGAATCTTGCAGGATCGCGGTAGCGAGGGCGGCGCGGCAGACGTTCGCGCGCACCTGCTCAAGATATGCAAACACTACGACACGCTGGAGCCCATCATGGTCGACCGCACCACAATGCAATTGATCTTCACAAACGAGGACGACGGGCAAGATGAGGGTGAGAGCGTTTACGCTGGCGGTGACGACGTGCTGCCGCCGCCATCTGCAGAGCCAGAGACACCAGCATCTGAATTAGAAGATCACGGTACAGAAGATATCGGTAACCTTCTGTTCACGCCGCCACCAGCACCAACACGAACCAAAAAGCGCAAGGCATTTTTGCTGTCTCGCGCGAGATGACAGCGGCATCATCGGCGGTCGACAGAGACCGTCTCCTCCTCGAGGAAAAGCGTCTGGCAGTGTACGCTCGCCGGATGGAGCTCGAAGGGCAACGGCATCGAGGAGAACTACAGCAACAGCGCATTGAGTCAGCAAAGCTGAAGAGTCTCGCGCGCCAAGAGCTTCGTGCTGCAGGAGTCGCGGAAGAGGAGATCAATTTGCTGCTGCCGTTTGTGTAAATCTACAGCTTTCCTATGGAGGCCATATACTGCAGTAGTTCTTCTCGTCTTGCTCCATTACCACTCTCGCTGACTTCTCCACCATGCGACCTGAAGACGGATGCACTCTCTCTATCATCGAGCCATTCGTCGAGTCTCGCGTCGTCGATACACATATTATGCAGTACAACGCAGCACTCAATTAGACACACCGCCAGCTTCGTTCTGGAAGTGCTGCTCACATGAACCCGGATGCCCCCCAAAT
>SMMQ01002711.1:1833-12422 GCA_008271595.1 [Pythium] brassicae (nom. inval.) | reverse complement strand
CGCTCTCGCTCTCGCTCTCGCTCTCGCTCTCGCTCTCGCTCTCGCTCTCGCTCTCGCTCTCGCTCTCGCTCTCGCTCTCGCTCTCGCTCTCGCTCATACTCTCACTGTCTGTGTGTCGCTGTCTGCCTGTGTGTTGTTGTGGATTTATGTGGTGTGTTGCTGTATCTGCAGCGCCGCTGACACCCATCGGCGCGACACCAACTGCAGCCAGCACACCTACCCGCGCGCCTTCCCTGCGCCAGATGGTGCTCCTCCGTTGGCCCAAAGCACACGTCTCGGCGCGTTGGAGCGCACCATGCTCGCGGTAGCTCACTTGCGGATCGCGCTCATTTTCGTGTTCTCATATTCGTCATTCCTTTTACTCAAGGTCTCCCGATTGCCGTTTCGCGGTCGTGGAGCTCAGATCCCAAGTGTTATCAATGTAGTCTTCAGCGTTACTCAGCCCTGATCTTGTGTTCTCCGCGGTGAAGAGCGTATCCCGAACTGCACTGGAGCTGAGCGAGGCACGCCGGACGGTGACTGTGTTCCCAGCGGTAGAGAACAAAAGCCCAGGCGGGACCGATGTTGCGACGCAACCCAGCCACTTTCGTGCCAGCTCTGCGAGAAGAGAGAATCTGGCACGGTTTCCACGCCACCATCGAGCGGCTCCATGAGTTCGTCAACAAGGGCCAACTCCCCCTAGGTATCTGGCAATCCCAGCTCTGCACCGCTGGGCGACAGTGTCGCCATCGTTCAGCAGTGCGTCCGGATCGGAGCGCGCTCGGTTGCTGAACAACTCCTTCAAGAACTGCTTCTTTTGCTTCTTTGGTGTCGCTCCTGCGTCGAGTCTGCGTCGTCGTTCTCTTGCGACGTTCGCCAGCCGCTTTTCTGAGCGTGTCTTGCGGCTTGATGTATTGCCAACTCGACCTCGTTCATGGCGTCTTCGCATTTGCTGGCGGTAAGGTGCGATAGCTCTGAGAACCAGGGGCTCGGAAAGGCGATCCAAAGGAGTGGTGACCTGTCGAACCCGAACCGCCGGTTGAAGAGCAAGAGGACTCTTGTCGAACTCGGTGTAGAAGTGCGTGGTACGTAGGGAGGAAGTTCTCACCTGCGAAAGTAGCCACGACGTCGTCGAAGAGATTCTCTTTCAGCAGGTTTGCCTTGATCCGTCGAAGCACAGGATGCAAGAGAGAGAGAGGGTTGGGTAGCGTTTGCCGCTCGGGTACTCGTTTGCAACGTTGAATCGTGCCAAAAGTGCAACCATGCAGTGGACGATAAACCACTGCTCTCTCTCAGGTCGAGGCAACTGCTTCCGAACGTCGACGAACTCATCAACACCCTCACGCTCTGTCAGGTAGACAAAAAACTGTCGAGCGACCCCTTCAGCTCGATCATTCATAAGAGGGTCTTGTAGGTGCTACTCCATCTTGTTGGACTATCGATCAGCACAACGAGAGGTTTCTCCACTCGCTTCTGGAAAGCCGCGATGCGTCGAGCTCCTTTCTGCGATCGGTGAAAGTAGCTTGCGATCCTCCGAAACATCTGCACCACCTCACGGACTGTGTCGAGATCATGGCGGTAGACTGAAGCTTGTTCGACGAAGACGTCGATCTCTATGCGCCTCTTCTCTCCAACCGCTTCTTCTATCTCGGCGTCCCACTTAGCAGTCTTGACCAGTGCAACACTCGTGCGATCCTCTTTCAGATTCGCGAGCCCCGCGGCGATAACGAGGTGCAGCGAGTGAGCGACGCAAGACATGTGGTGAATCGCCAGTTGGTCACAAGCTCGAACACCGTTGGAAGCACCATCCCGAAGGAAGATAGTGCATAATGCCCGATCAACCTCCATCGGTTTAGAGAGCTCGATAACGCGATATCGATCACCTCCGCCGTGTGCTTTCCTAGGAGTGCCTCCACATCGAGTGTTCAGTTGTTCGTCTTGAAGTGTTCGTCGACGTTTTGCAAGGTTAGGCTGATAAAGCCATGTCTACCTTTTGATGTTTAGATGTATTTTGAAGCTGAGTAGAACTTGCACTCTGCAGCGATGTGACCCTTCAGCGTATCTCGAAGCTCGGCTGCTTGAGCGCTGATTTGCTCGTGGATGGTTTGACGGGATGGAATCTGTACTTGAGTGGCCAGCTTGTTCATGAAGCTGAAGTACTGCATGGACCCAGGGTCTTCAAAAAACGAAAACGGGCGGAGGCTTCCAGCGACCCACCAGCACGAAAAGGTTCTCGGCTTGACGCTAATCAGTGCTGGAGATCACCTTGAGTACATTGCCATCGGCATCTATTGCCATGGCTGCCGCGATTCGTAGCTTGTCATGTGATTCGTGATTGCAAGCAACTCGTGCTCGCGATTCGAACGCCGCCAAGTCCGCTGAATGCTGGGTCTCCATATGATAAATCATTTGGAGATTCCCGTTGGAAAACTTGATCTCGTCTTGACATTTGAGGCAGAACGCGCGCCGCGTGTGCTCCGTCCTCAAGTCTACGGCATCAATTCCCAGCAACGGATGGTCCACAACAAGCCGGACGAAGATCCATAGCTTCGGCCATCTCTGCTTCGGCATCTCTAAAAACCGACGGGTGACTCCATCACGTTCATTTCCGCAGTGTTCGTCATTCCCAGATAGGCCACCTTCTCAATTAACAACCATTGGCAATTGATGTGCAATTGGTGATCACCGAGCGCACATTAACGCACAAAGCGATACACAAGCAGCAACACAGAGACAGCGCGCGTAAGGGCGAGAGCGAGCGAGAGAGAGAGAGAGAGAGAGAGACAGCGTGAGAATGAGCACGCCAGCATTCGGGCCAAAGAGAAAGAGCAAGGGCGAGCAAGCGTCCTAGCATGCTTGCGCAAGCTAAGTGCTATGGGTGAGTGGAGTAGCCTTGCCTGGCGCTGGGGAGGCGCGGGCACGGGTTCGCTGGCTGGTGTTGGTGTTGCGGCCTTGGGCAGCAGTGCTGCAGACAGTAACACACTCACACGTACACACACATTAACCCACAACAACACACCCCAAGACAGCAACATACAGACAGTGATTATTTGAGCGAGAGCGAGAGCAAGAGAGATGGCAAAATGTGCGAGCCAGCACTCGAGCCAAAAACAAGAGAGAAGGCGGATGCGCGGGAGCATGTGCGAGCAAGCAAATCGCTGGCGGCTTTCCTTGTTCCTCTCGCGATATCTTTGTGTCCAAACAGATTGTTTGCCCCAAGTTGGAGACTCCAACCGTGTTTTGGAACAATATGCATGTGTGTTGGGCAGGCGTTAAAATAACGTTGAAGGTTATTGACACTAGAAAGTTAACGTTAACTAGTTAACACTTCCAATACCGGGAATATTACCGATTGCGAATTTAAGATGTTGTATAAGACAACATGCTTAACATATAGTTTTTCAGCATTGATTGCAAGAAAAAACTCGAGCTCCCCAACAAAAAAGAAGAAGACCGAGAGATGGCAATCTACACCAAACAGTGCAATACTAAAAATTGATGTTGTAGAAGACGTCTTGTTCTTCGCCCATCAGCCTTTTTTGTGTTTGCGACGCACGACCAAGGTGAGAAGAGACGATTGCCTGTATAATTTCCGTGCAATGAGATCGCCATTCAGATGTGTGTGTGCTTCATCTCGCTTGGCTGCACGTGCTTTGCTGTGCAATCGGTCTCTGCGTGACCAAAATGGATCACCTATGAATCTGCAAGCAGTGCTTGCCTCACCATGACGCTCATGCCAAGCTGGATGAGGCAACCGCAAAGCTCACAAAGGTCTCTTGTCGTTCCCAAGCACTCTCTCTCGTACACTGACACTGAAGGCGGACACACAAACAGCCAGGAAGCACGCGAAGCTCTCTCTCTTATTCGTTTACTCACTCTAAGCCCACATGCCACAGCCAAAGCGGCACAGCCAAAGCGCACTATCTCTCTCATGTTCTCTCTCTCCCTCAACGCCCATGAGTCACAGCCACTGCGCCACACTCATCTGTGTAGCCCTCACTCGACTCCATCTCCTCGATCTCCCCGTTGCTCTCCTCAAACTCGCTGGGCTGCCGACGAGCGCGCATGCGCTTCCGTGTGTCGCTGACCATGCGAAGTAGGATCATGTTGGTGGCGGTGGCTGGCACCCGGCAGCGCCAGTCCTGGTGCCAGATGTCAAAGCACGGTTTGGTGTTGCCCTGACTCGCTCGGATCATCGGGCAGAGGAACACGCGTTGGGTGTCCTCGGAGCATTCGACACAGTAGTAACTCGTCTCGTTGCTCTTGCGCCCTGGCTGCCGGAACTTGGCAGAGCATACCGTGCATGCGATGCGGCACCGCTTCCTCTCTTTGCCTTCTCCGCGCCGCACGTCGTTCAGCGCGATTGTGTGCTTCGTCAGAGAGGCGGAAGAGCGATGGGTGGGGTGGGACCATCGCCTTGGACGATGAAGTCAGCAGCCTCGACGGCGATCAGCTATGCGTGAAGTTGCGCCATGAACGCAGCGCGGGAAAGCGGCTGCGTGCCCGCCTGACGCGCACACTCGATGTGCGCCACGAACGAGTTCACGATCGCGAGATCGAGCAAGCCCATGAACAGGCTCTTGTAGTATAAGCGAAAGCAGAAGCTGGTCTGGATGGAGTAACTCTGGAGACGCAGCTGGTCATGCCGGTCCAGGTCGCCCATCATGGCCTGGTAGTCTGCCACCACCATTGGACACGACACCGTGCTCGCCCCTCCGCCTCTCGTTCTCCACCTTACGCTCGACTCGCACACTGGTACCTGTGCTCAGAAAATGGACGGGCTTGCTGTCCACCCAGCTCATCGCCACCATTGAAGGCACGTCCACCGCGCGCGCCACCTTGACCCCTCTCCCCCCGCCTCGTGCTCGACAATCAGCGCCCCAACTTGTCCACGCCCGCAGCGCAGTGCCCGAGTCTGTTCGTCATGATCGTCCCGACAGCATACACGTGCATCGCGAGCAGCTGCAAAAGCAGCGCCGCACTCGCGTAGTAGCGGTCTATCTTGACCACACAACAGCAGTCGCTTGGATCCTCGCCCTTGAGCGCAATATCCATGTAGCGAACAACAGCGGCTGGGCCGGTCTTGTTGTCAGCCGCCGGCCACTGTGCGTCGTGCTGCTGCTTGCCCAAGTAGGTCTCAAACCTGCAACATATTGTGGAGAGTAAAAAACGATGTCGCGATCTACAACATGCCAAAAAAGCGAAAAAATCTTCATATCTGAAGCAGTAGCTCGAGGCCGCGTCACACAGCATGAAGATCTTCGTCCCAAACTGGTGAGGCTTGCCCGGCATATACATGCGCGTGGTCTTGCGTCACGACGTCGATGGCAGCACGTCCTCATCGTAGGAGAGCCTTGGGGTCAGGCTCCATGCGTTGCGGAAGGTGGACTCCATCGCGTTCATCACACTCCGGATTTCCCACGCTTTGTCGCGTGAAGTGTCACGGTCGTTGTTGTTCGTGAGGTGCAGGTAGCTTAAGGTCGTAATGAACCGATTCCTCGACATCACGCGTCCAAACAAGCCAACGGGGAGACTGCCGTCTGGGTTCACCTTCCAGTGATGAGCGATACCGCGCACATGGGAAACCAGCACGTTGCTGATTAGGAGATCTACCGCCCTCGCGATCTCATGCGCGTCGAAGCTGACCGCCATTTGCATGCGCGCGTTCATCTCGGTCATCGTCCCGCGAGTCTCTCCTTGCCTGTGCTGTTGTGCTGCTGAAGCCGCCAGAGCCCGTGCATGCCGCCCTTGCCGCTCGTAGCGATTCGTCTCAATCGCGATCTTGTTCCACATGGCGCGCGGGCAGGGATGCAGGAACAAGTCCAGCGGAGACTCGTACTTGGCAGCGACCTGGCTCGTCGGCCCTCGCGCGTCTTGACAGAGCCCCGGATACTCGCTCTCGTCCATGTCGAACTCGGACGTGACAGGTGTCCATTGCATTGCACGCGGCGCTGCTTGGTCGATAGCTCCAGAGGCCAGACGCACTGCTCCGCCCAGCTCTTGTAAAAACCCCGGGGTAATGAGCTCGTCCTCGTCAGGTGCCACGTCATCGTCCGATTGTGGCTCAGATGAGACTGCCAATGCGACGTCGCCCTCCAGTCCAGCGTCTCCTCACCCTCGTCAGAGTCAAACATGTTTTTTCTGTCGTCATCTTCGAGGTAGTTGGGCTCGCTATCATCGACGTGCCCCGTCTGCACCAGTGTTGACGCTACGGGGAGTGAGCCGCTGGTATCGTCCTCGACACCACCCTCGTACGCGCTTGAGAATGGCTCTAGTAGCGCGGTAAACGACAGGCGGCGGCTTCTTGGCGTATGCGGTGCGACAGCATGGCCACGACGACCTTGAGCAGGGTCTTGACACAACTGCGTCGTACGTGACGCTTGCGGCAGAGTAGTTGACGCGAGCGACGTGGCGGTAGACGTGTGGAGCGCGTCAGCAGACGTGGCGGTAGGCGCTTGCACCATGGCGGTAGACACATGGTGCATGGCGGTAGGCGTCTGATTCGTGGCGGCAGGCACTGGCAGCGTGGCAGCTGCGGCTTGCGGCGTGGCGGCCACTGCTTGCGGTGTGGCGGCTGCTGCTTGCGGCGTGGCGCCATGCGCGCCTGCAATGTATCAGCGGGCGAATGCATCGTCTCCAGCAAAGTAGTCGACGCCGCCGACGCCTTTGCGACGTTGGACTCGGCGCGCACGTACACGCGAGGCGCTTGCAGACCGCGTCCGCGGTGCGCCGTCCATTCCAGCACGCGCATTCGTGGCCAGCCCTCACGGTAAGCGCGGGCGAGCTCGGTGCCCGAGTGCTCGTTTGTCCTCAATCCTGGACACACACATAATACTACTACCAGCATTCGCCTCGCACGTGATGCCTGTGCAAGCATGTATCGCGTGCACGAACCTCGCTGTGAGCGCCGCTGCATCCTCCTCTCGCTTGCTCTCTCCGTGGCGAATTCTCAAATGAGCGTGCTTGCGAGTGCGACGCCAGCCACTCATCCTCCTTTCGTCTCTCGCAACGGCATCTTTTTTTACCACGTGCCGCACCTCGCACAGTGTGGGACGAAGTGTGGCACTCACAGTTGGTTTGACAGTGGTGCACTCGTTGCAAATACCACTGGAGTGTCACAGACAAGGTGTATGAAATGATTGAAACTCCGCATATGAAATAAAGTATGCACTGTACAACATATCCTTCACTGTGGAAAAAAGATGTTGTCTTATACAGCATTTTGTGCAATGTTGTATAAGACAACATGTGGTATTGGAGGTGTTAACGTCGACACCACAAATGAGTCCACTTGGAGCAAAAGTATCCTTATGGCTTTTTTGAGTTTTTTTGCTGGAGACCTTCAAAGTCAGAGGAAAAAAATCCGAACTTGAAACGCAAATCCGAGAAAAACCGAAAAGCAAATTTGTAAATCAATTTGTGATGTGTTGAGTACCCTCCAAATTAGACACGGCTTGAATACCTTCTAGATGAGTTTAGAGGCTGGTTAATGTATCGTTTGAAAAAGTAAAATTTGTACAACATTTCTACACCAAAATCTAAAATATCGTACTTAACCGAGGTATTTTTTTTCTGAGGACTCGATCCCAACAACCAGAGCTCGGACTCTTTCAAGCAGCAGCTCAATCGATAGCGAAGATAACGAAGTATCTCGTGGTGGACTCAAATGCCAACGATGAGTTTGGCTTGGCACAACCAAGACGGAATCCAATCATTCTCGAGCGCGCTATCGCTTTGACACAGGAGTCGCGTATCCACGATACCGTGGTAGAATCGGCAGACTCCTGCAACAATCATCACTCGTTAGTTGTACGACGCAGACCAGCTGACAGTTCGCCACGTACTTGCTGTGAAGCTGGCGCTGCCTCGTCATCGTCGGGAACAAGAAGACAGCCGACGCAACCATCGAATCGAGGCTCGAGTCGCGCTGCAGCTTCAGCCGGTCGCTCTCCTCGTAGTACGAGTTCGGATCAAAGCGCTCGCCTTGGTTCGCGAGTGAGGGACTGCCGCCGAGCGACTTGCCAGCGACTGGAGAATGCAAGCTCGTGAAAGCGCGCATCGCTCGTTTCTGCTCCCTTGTCTGCCACGTCGGATTGCCTGGTTGCTCATGCTTTCCTGAAGCTCGAGAAGACGCAGACGCTCGGCTCACGGTGTAATCCGAGGCTGCGGTGGTGCTCGGAGCACGCTCGTCGATACTCGCTTGAGCCCTCCGTTCAGCATGCTGCAGCACCACACTCGGCAAGACGCGAGGCTTCTGGAGCACAAGCGGAGCTGTGCGCGGCCCATCGGACGAAAGTATTGTCCACGACGCAGTCTTGATCAGACTAGCACGCGTGATACTTTTGTGTGGGGTGACGTCGGCCCTCGCCACAGCTGCTGGGACGGTTAGTTGGCAGAGTGTCCATAGAGCTGACTGCAGTGGATGACACGAGACATCACGAGCACCGACAGAGACGCACACTCTTGTTTGACGCGCAGCCACTCGCGCACAGACTCGATCTTAAGACGATGATCACTTTGCGCATGTGCCGACTCGGCCTCGATCCGCTCGAGCGCGAACGCGAGGGTGTCGAGTGCGATCCTTTGCAGTTCTGTCGGAGGACAACGAGTAACAACTCGGTTGATCCGCGGGGCGAACAGTGCGAGTGTGAGGGCATCCGTCAGGGTTCACGTACTCGCGATCGTAGAGAGCACCCCCGGATCCCGCACATCGCCGCATTCCTTTGTGAAGTCGTCTAGCGAGAGCCACAAAGTGGTGACTGTCGTGGTCGCTTGCACAGTGGCCGGCTCCAGAACACCCAACACGACCGAGATGTCGCCCACAGTCGAGAGGGGGCCCAGCGACGCGATTGGCAGCTGGTCGGCGGTGCGCGAGCGGAGCTTGTGCGTGTGCGTCACCATTTCCTGCACACTCGTTGCCAGTCAGTGCCTTGCAACGCACCGCACCAGCTCGACAGCAGCACGATCAGCGGCGGTCGTACCTCAGCGGTGGTCTTCGTCGGCGCGCGAGCCCCCACACCGCTGCACCGGACGGACGCTCTGCACTCGCCGTTCATGATGATGTACATCGAGCCCAGCAGCTCGTCTTCGGTCGCTATCAGCGCTCCGGTTTCGAACACTCTGCGCCGAACGCAACCAGCGAACCGCTCGAGGCCGAACGCTCGGACCCACTTGTCCTGCTCCACGCGGTCGGCTGCGCGCGAGATCGTCTCGACCACGTCACTCGACGTCAAGAGCAGGTAGTCGGCCGGACCGGTTATCGCGAGCTGCAGCCAGGACACATCACGCCAGCCGGTCAGTCAGTTTGCCACAGCACGCGCAGCTCCCGCGAACCGCTCTCCTTGCGCGCACTTTGTTGTAGAACTCCTGCGCTTCGCGGAACTGCCTCTCGCGCTTGACGCGCCGCCAGTTTGTCGACCCGGACGACGCGAGCGCTTCCAGGGAACTCGGCTCGCTGTTCTGCGGAGGAAGTACGCCTTGGGGCAGTGCCAGGTTCCCCACAACCGACCCTTCTGGGAACGAGAGAAGCGGCGCGGCGCTCGCATCCACAGACTTGGCTTCCGCGCTGCCATACAGCAAGATGCAGTCCCGCGTGGCTTCGTGGCGAGAGAACCACAGGGTCTGCTCCTCGTCCTTGCGGACGTGGTGGAGCTTCAGCCGACTCACGATTTCAAGCCTGCGTGCGGATCAAGGCACAGTTAGAGCCTCGCGACCGGATGCCAGCTTCGCTTCCTCTTCCTCCGTGTCACGCGCTCGCACCGCTCAAAGTGCGAGAGCGCCTTCCACCACAGCTGCTCTTGGATCGTGGTTTCGTGAACCAGATACTGGATCATGTACTCGAGCTCGTCCTGGGAGAACGTGTCCTCGCGGAGAAAGAGCTTGCGCAGGTGGAAGCGCGCGCCGAGCTTCGTCGTCGCATTCTCGCCAGTGAGCGCTTTCGTCCAGTGGCCAAGAGGGGATGATGCGGTCTTCGCTCGAGCCCGAGCGCGGAAGCACCACCAGCCAGCCAGATAGACACGATCCCCCGCCGCCCTTCCTGTGAGCGACAGCCGTCAACCCAGTAATAGTGCGCAGGCAGACCATTCAATGCACTCTTACTCTCCCCATGAGTCTCCCCTTCGCGAGTCTCGACTCAGTGCCGCAGCTTCGTGAAGGCCACAGTGAAAGCTCACAGGCAGCGATAGAAGCTTCCAGGTCAAGCAGGACCCGCGTATATTTAGTACCGGACACTCTGCAGCAGCGCCTGCGCCTGCAGGAGATCGTCGTAGAGCGCGAGGAACTTGTCCTTGTCCATCGTCAGCTCCAGTAGCGAGGATGCGCCGCCGCCGCCTCCAGCCTCTCTCTTGGCTCCACCAGCCGGCCGCATGGCGCACTCGAGGGCGGGCCGGTCCAGCTCGAAGTTCAGGTCCACCGCCACCTGCAACAGCCAACGGCTCAGCTGAGCTCAGCTCGCTGGTTCGAGAAGCTCGAAAGCTCGTGCAGCGTCCGCTTGTACGAACCTCCGGCGAGGCGTTCGTCTCGCTCGAAGCTGGACGCACGCGCCAGTCGGTCTTCTGGATGTGGGGGAACTGCACACAGCCATAGCGTCAGCACTCTTTCCCTAAGCACTG
>SMMQ01002710.1:32538-50147 GCA_008271595.1 [Pythium] brassicae (nom. inval.) | reverse complement strand
CGCTCCTCCATGCCACGCGCCGGCGTCTCGCACTTGGGAGTGTCCGCATCGGTCTCGTCGATGGACACGGTCGACGGCGCGTGCGCCACATCGTCACGAAGGGCTCGAGCAGCTTCTGATCCGACTGACGAGACATCTGATGCGCACATCCAGCGGGTCGTCGTCGTTGCTGTTCCGCCCGGAAGATTTAAAACGGGTCGTGTTTTGGTCGGGTCGTGCTTTTGGATCGTGTCTTTTATCGAGAATCGACAAAGCTCTACTCCACTCTATCACTCGCCGAGGTACTTGAGCTCTGTTAAACTGGATGTCGTGCAGTAGTTGCACTCGTTCGCGGGAGATGGTCTCGATAACACTGACGAAGCGCGCGAGACTGGGGTGTGCGGAGGAGAATCGGTCGTTCAGTTCCCTGTTAAATCGCTCCAGAGGGTTGTTGGTCTGAGTGATCTCATCAGGATCGATGCTGTGCTTGCTCCATAACTCTGGTGGAACGCGTCGAAGCCATTGCCTCTCGAAGTAGCTGCAGAAGATCTCCTGTTTGGTTGCAGAATAGGGAAAGAGCTTCGAATGGATGCGCTCGCGCAGTTGGCGCTTCGCGAAGGGAAGACCGCGATCCGTGACCTGGTAGGGTGGGATGATTGCCAACCAGTCGATAGAACCATGCTCTACCGCGTTCGCGATCTCTCCTCCCGGGATGCGCAACTTCTTCATGCGGCGGAGCAATGCTTGCTTCCAGTGGAAGAAGCACCCGCAAACTCATGCGTTGCGAAACCGAGTAAGCATGGCGTCGAGCAACGGCGATTCGAAGCTTCTCACCACTCGCTCAGGTTTCAGCAGTCCATCAGTTAAATGCTCGACGAAGATCAGCGTGTTGCGATACATTTGAGCGGTTCTCGAGGTGCACAGGATGTAGATGGTTGGGAGGAAGAGTGCTGAAGATCTGTTGTAGACCATGACGACGACACACTGGTGGAACGGACGCGGGACGCACTTGAAGGTTCCGTCGATGCACAGACTGCTTGCCTTGCGCTTCAGCTTGTCAATAAGCACTGGATGGCCCCATCCGATAAGTCGCTCAACGGCACCGCTTGAGCGCCGCTGAGGATAGGAGTGGTGGAACTGGAAGAAGTTCAAATCTGTTCCCTTCACATTTGACAGCACCGACTTCTCGATTTGAGCGAGATCGAAGGATCTGAAGTGCTGGTGTCGTGTTGTGTAGTCTCTTTGCTTCACCTGTCTCTGCGTCGGCCCAGCGAGTGCGAATCCGCTCGGCACTAGTACTCCTCGTTCACCTTCCGCCATATCGCCTCCGCAGTTGGTCCCAGGTCCTTGATCACCAGCTCGTCGACGCGCGCCATCATTTCGTCTTCAATGTGTACGACTGGAGATGCCATTGAAGTCGCACTCGGATTGCAGCTGTGCAGTGCCACTAGCACGAACGTCAAGTTTTGCGCACGGTACTCTAAGCGTTCTTTGGACTTTGACTTGCGTCGATAGAAGCTGCATCTGTAGAGATCTTCTTCATTGAAGTCCCCATCTTGGTGTACTGGTAGCCGTTTAGCTTGATGACGGTGCGGTAGCTCGTCTGGTGGACTTCCCCATCTTCAGCGCTTGGCAGGGTTGCTTCGTCGATGGCGGGAGCAAGAGGGCCATCCGCTTCTTCATATGCTTGCGGCACCACGACTGGTGGTTCTTCGTTGTCTTGCTGTTCGTCGGCGTGGTCGCTCCATTCACCATCCGGACTACTGCATACCGAACTGGAAGGCGACGGTGCGAGGGCGATGGAGTTGCTTATTCCGGTACCAACACCAATTCTCTCCTCGGGCGGAGCTCGAAGGGAATTGTCTAGAACAGCCGCGCGCTCCACGCTTCCAGGGCTACCGACGCCCAGGTGTTTGCGAGCGCGCTTCAAACGTGCAACCTCGCCTTCCAAGTGCGTGTCTGCTATATTGCGCTTTGGGTCCAACGCCTGCTCGTCGTCGTTCTCAGGCGCTGCACCGCCAGCTCCACGCGGTTGCTCGTCGTCTTGCGTTTCACCGACTACCCGATCCGCACGAACTGCCCGAAACGCTGGTGCATTGCCACGCTGCTCACTGCCGCCACGATCGCCACTCCCCACAATGCCAGCTTGAAGTGCTCGGTCTCTGCCACCATCATCGTGCTCCACACGTGCTGCGTGCTCAGCAACAGTCACGAGCTCACCGCCTAGAGCACCTAGCCCTGCGCGCATAGCAAAGGTCGCTCGCTCACCGCGATGCTCGCCACCATCTCATGTCGCACGACGAGAACGATTCGCTTGCACATCGACGACGACGTGGGCCACACTAGTCGCGTCGCTCTCTTCATCGTTGCTTCGCCCCGCACGGTCGGCAGCCACCGCGCGCACTTCCTTGCTTGCGACCGTCATCTCGAGCGACAGGTCCAATGCTGGCTGCTCTCTGAACGCTGACGTCATGAGCCGCACGAGCTGCTTCGCTCACACGACCGTCGCCTTGCTCAGCGCGTCCGGCAGGCGCAGCACGACAGGCACGAGCCACTTGCTCACTGCCGGATTGCTCGTGGGTGTCACCATCGCTCCTATCGCGCCACGCCACACGATTCGCTCGAGACGCTCGCCCACCGTCGTGCTGGCAACTGGCGGCTTCGTCAGAACGACCAGCTATGTCGTTGCGCGGGCGGCTGCCAGGAGCAGCAGGAATGGGGTTCAAAGTGTGGCGAAGTGGCCACCCAGGAAACGTGCGATGGGGATGGGCGACCGCCACGGACCAGGACGGGGCAACGTCGGCTCCGAGTTCAAGGATATGACATCCGAGCGGACACAAAGAGAGCATCCTGCGGACAGCGGTCCTCACCTCACATTGTGTACTCGTTCGAAAATGGTTCCACGCGCGTTCCACTGGACCCGAGTCCTTGGTCGAGTTCGGCCGCCCAGCTAGCACACGACCTAACGTGGCTTGGCGACAGCGCCACTCGACGCGTCGTGGTAAGGGGTGAAAATTTACGCACTCAATACACTGCACCCTTTCACACTCTCAAGTGCAGTATCGTGACTTCGTATTCATCTGGATCGTTAAAGACCTGCCAGTCAATCACATGCAGCATGCTAGGTTGGAGCCAAACATACCAGTACGCTTAACGCTCAAATAGACACTCCAATGCCTCATTCGCACTTTCGGCTAGATCGAGCCCGAAGGGTTGACCCGCCCACGCACTCGTTACAGTCGAAACCCCGTTTGGCGATCCGGGGAAACGTCGCTCGATAGCTATCGGTTACGACCACCAAGGCAAAGAGTCATGGAATCGCCACTACTCCCCGACACGGTCTACTGCGACCGCCGACCCCTGATCGGGCACGCACGCTAGGAAGGTGTCACTACGACGGCCGCCTCTTAGGCTCCAAGGCCACTTCACGCGCCGATCAGGGACCAGTTCACTCGATCTAAACAACTTCACGCTCTTAACGCCCAAAACTGTGCCTTCTTGCCCCTGCGATCTCTCACAAGATGGGTGTGATAACCACAACCGTGTATTCGCTTTCGGCTTAGTCTGTATCGGTTAGATCGAGCCTGTTCTCATCGGCTCGACTACGTCGGATTAGAAGGATCCGAGGCAGCCGCCAGTCCAAACCCGGAGGGCCCGATTATACTAGATCGACAAAAACCTTCACGACCAGATACAACACGACATACTTGAAGGATCATTCGTCAAGCGCGCACGCACATAGAACCACTCGTATCTGCTCACACACCCGCAGACACATGCGGTCACTCGCACTCGTTCGCCAGGCCAATCGTCCACGAACACGCTCTCGCACTCGTCACTCCGCCCACCGGCCCTCATTCCCCACCACACGCCGACTAGTCGACGCCATACAACCCCACGCACCTTGGTTCTTTGATGCGTGAGGCTTCCGGTGCCTTCACTGACGACTGTCGGCGGTGTTGTTTCTTCACTTGATGGGAAAATGCAGAGTGAGATTGTTTAGATATGCAAAATGCAGTTCTGATACAAAGCCTAAGTCACGTCGGGATCTCCGCTCGACCGCGAATCCATGCCCATGACGCGCTTCGCGTCACTCGTTCAGTTAGCGTTCTTCGGCTGTCTTGTTCAACGGTTGCTTGTGTTCGTAGTCACTGGTTTATGTTCCGTTGATTGGCCGCTTGCACTCGTTGCTGATTTGACTTCTTCTCCAACTTTAACTTTAAATTTGGTGTGCTGAACACATCCGGACACGGACAGCAGGTCGTGGACCCTGCTCCCGATGTAGCTTGATCGTGGGCGCGTTGTCCTGAGCGTCTGTGTCGCGGTAGCCCTAGATCGTTCTCGACGTAGCCGAATCGTGGGCACGGTACCCGATGTAGCGCGGACTCAATCGTCGATCACGATGTAGCGTGGCTCTTGATCGTTTGGAACGATGTAGCAGAGACTCCTTCTGGAGTCTTGTGGCTTCTCGAGCGACCTTGGGGTCTTCAGATCGTGAGCGGTCGCCTCGACGCTGCGGATCGGATCATCTAACGACCCAGATCGTCGCCAACGACGGGCTTGATCGACGCCGATCATCATTAGCTAGATCGGCTAACCGGACTTGAGCGGCCGAAGTACCTGCGGGGAGTCCGATAGCAAACAAGCTCTTTGGCGGCGGCACGGCAATGCTCCAGCAGCAGGGGTCGCTAGAGCGTCGGGCATACCGATGTTGCTGCTGAGACTTCGTAAGCTCAATTCAGAAACCGTTGGTCCCAAATTGGCTCCTCTGAAAATTCACGGTCTTGGCTTCTGCTGAATCGTCGTTTCGCCGTGGTCGACAAGGCGCCGCAGCCATCCGAACGTCCGCCAGATCGAGGCTTTTTTCTCAAGCCGAGGCCCTCTTTAGCGCAGTAGGACGCATCAGAGGATTCGAGTGACTCGGTACTTTGAAAGGGGAGTGTTTGCGACCAGTAGGTCACAACCCAAATCCACGACCCGACCAAAACTCGACCCGACCAAAACTCGACCCGCAAAAAGCTTACCTTCCGCCCTGCAGTTGCGGACACCGGCGGCGTGGCCTGAGCGCTTATCCAACCATCTACCAACGTATTACCGATGTACATGTGAAAAAAACGACATGTGTTACGTAACACATGTCATAACAGTAAATGCATCGAAAATGCCGTTTTCGAAACAAACTTCAAGATAAACGCGAATTTGCACGAGAACGGACACGCCGATGCTTTGCTCCAAACGCACAGGGTTAGGTAGGAAGGCGAACAAAAATCGCCCAACTCGTGGCAAACGACAGTACGCGTGGAAAGGGCAAGACTGAACGAGAAGGCGACCAACCGCCAGCCAAATCTGGCCAAATCTGTGGCCACGCAAGCCCCCCCCCCTCCCATTTTCGAAAACGAGCGAACCGAGCCAAACAACCAACAGTGATAAGAATGCCGCCGCGTCGCTTGTTTCGTCACGAGCGCAAGAACTTGCTGGACTCGTTGGCAGGCTTGGACGTGGAGGAGAGAATGCGGTGAGTCAGACTCCATCGCGCTTTCCTCGAGTGTCAGTCGCAAGCGTTAGACGACGAGCAGGGTGGCAGCGACACTTCACCGAGCCAGCAGAGCGCCGCGGCACCAACTGCCACCGCCGAGAGCGACTTCCCGGACGCATCGGCCGAGCCACTGCCGATTGTACCAAACAAACCGGGACCGATGGGCAAGGGGCAGGCGTACGAGGCGGCGAGGAAGGCGGCGGCTGCCAAAGCTAAGAAGGTGGCAGCGGCAGCAGAGGCAGAGAAGAAGGCGGCAGCGGCTCAAAAGAATGCAGCCGCAGCGGCTGCCGGAGCGAAGAAGGCGGTAGCGGCGGCGGTCGCTCCGGCGAAGAAAACGGCTGCTTCCGCCGCATCGAAGCTGAAAGCGGTCGCCACCGCGAAGAAGGCGACCGCTCCTAGGAAGCGGAAGGCGAATGCCACCCGCGTGGCTAGCAAAGGTAAGAAGAGGGCGGCACTGAGCGACGGCGACGGGGATGACGAGGCATCGGACGAGCGATAGTACGTCGTACGTAGCGCGCGTCCGGCGGCGACCTCGTCGCCCATAGCGAGGCAGGCGACGGCGACACCAGTACCAAAGACTCGCGGCTCTACCACCAAGCGAGCGGTCGCGGAGCCGCACGCGTCGCGCGTCGCGACGCACACGCGCTTGCATCCGCAGGCTGGTGATGCGGAAGCGGAGGGGGTCGCGCTTTTGGCGCAAGCTCGGCTCCGCGTAGTCGACGAGCAGTCAACGGCCGCAGCGGCCCGCAGACGAAGAAGAAGAAGCGAATCACCGATCAGCACGCGGGCGACGACGACGCGGCCGACTTTGTGACGCCGACAACCACGTCGACGAACCCTTGCTGCTGCGGGCCGGAGACGCCACGGACACCTGACGCTGACCGCGGCAGAGTCGTTGGTGTGGACGACGATGATGCTGCTGATGTGTCTCTGTTCGAGGTGTTATATTCGGAGGGGGAAGAGAGTGACGACGAGCCGTGGGTCGAGAGCGCAGACGCTGACGTGTTTGAGCGGAAGGACCTGGGAGACGTGGACGACGATGACGACGAGCTTGCTGAGGACGGAGTCAACGACGTGCAGCTAGACAATGGCGACGTTGAGGACGACGACGGTGACTGGGCGGGACTCTCTCGAGAGGAGCTGCTCGTGTTCTCTCAGGACACGAAGCGGATAAGCGCATCGCAGTCGACGGCTGGGAGCTCGGTGCGTGATGAATGTCTGACATGTTGCACCTCCAACATGAGCATATCTGACACGTTGTGCCTCCACGTTGGATGCTCCAACATGTGCTGTTTTGACATGTTGTCCCTCACAGAACCGTCGAATTTCCCGGCTAATGAGCACTACCCCGTCCGTACTTGGGTGAGAGGGGACCAACGAATGCGGCGATCGCGAACTCGGAGTCGCCGCTGGCACGGCTCCTGTTCTTCATACCCCGCTGTCTGTGGAAGAAGATCGCGCGCGAAACGAACATATATCGGGCGCGGCAGCTTAGCAAGCGTGTGGATAAGCTGTTTGAGCTTCAGCGCGAAGAACAAAAGAGGACGAAGGAGAAGATCATGAATCAAGAAGCAAAGCAGAAGGGCATGCAGGCGCATGAGATCGTGGTGTGCCTTGGGCTGCTGATTGCGCGCATGCTCAACCCGCACACCCAGCAGTTCACGGACCACTGGGCGACAACCGCGACAGACGCAGTAGCCCCTGGGACGTTCGGGCGGTACATGCCGCGCAATCGGTTCCAGTTCGTGATACGGAGCTTGCACTTCACGAACAACGGCGTTTCGACTGCAGCTCACGACAGAACGTGGAAGGTGAGGAGCGTGGCGAACGTTCTTCAACACACGTTCCGACAGGGCTTTCAGATACCGGCAGTGCTGGCGTTCGACGAGGCGATGATCCCTAGTCGCAGTCGGTACAACCAGACACGGATGTACATGAAGGACAAGCCCCACAAGTGGGGGACCAAGCTGTTCCTGACTTGCTGTGCCGAGACCGCCTACTGCCTTCGGTGTGTCACGCATGGCTGCATGTTCCCTGCGTTGCTGCTTTTGTGCGTGTTGCGTGTATGCGTGTCCGCCGCCGCGGCCTTTGTGGCCACAGCGGCTCCTTTTTTGGCAAAGTTGAACATGTTGTACGGGACTTCTTGCCTCACTTATCCTGTTTCGCACATGTGTTACGTACAGCCTGGAGATATACTGCAGCAAGGCGCAGCACGCCAGTGAACTCGGCGATGCGGGCTGCTCTTTTGTGGACCCGAACACGGGACCAGCTGCCGTCATGAGGAACCTGAACGCTAATCTCCATTCCGCCAAGGACGGCGTGTTCCACGTGGTTGTGACCGATCGGAGTTATACCTCGGTCCAACTCGCCTTCCAGCTACTACACCGGAACGACTACACGGTGGGGACCATCATGGCGCGACAGCTCGGTTTTGCCGGCGCTGTGACCGAAGGTTGACGCCCGCGGCCAGCAGAAATCGAGCGTGGGACTTCACGCTTCGCGGTCGTGAAGATATGCCCGCAGATGACTGGGCTCGTCTGGTGGGACAACAAGCCCGTACAGATCCTCGCGACCGGCATGAGCAGAGCGATGGAGACTTGCGGTACGTGCTTCGCAAATTTGCAAAGTCCGACATGTTGGAGGTCAAACGTGTGACGATCTCACATGTTGGATGGTTATGCCTACAGAGCGTCGAGTGCCCGGCGGAGAGCGCCAAGTCGTCCCCTACCCTTCCATGGTGAGGGATTACCAAAAGTGGATGGGCGGGGTCGACATCCACGACCAGCTTCGCCTCCAGCGATACAACCTGTAGCTCGCGACGCAGTTCAAGAAGTACTACAAGAGTATCTTTCTGGGGCTCGTGGACACGGCTATCGTGAACGCCTACATAGTCTACCGCGAGTGCCAGAAAGAGCGAGGCGAGCGAGCGCTGAGTCACGCCAAGTTCCTCACAAAGCTACAGGCACAGCTTCTCTCGGTGACGGAGGACGAGTTCGCAGAGAGGTTTCGTGGCGCGTTGAGTTATGTGTTGTACTGTTCGCGCTCTGATATCGTGGGTGTGGGTGTCCGTGCGAAAACAGGGGGCGGCGCCGCACTCACCACGCCCCAGCAGGCGGCAATGACGCGAGTGGTTGCGCGCGACCACTAGCTCATGGAGTGCCCCGACTATCAAGTCTTGGACGGCATCCACAAGCATCGTCAGCGGCAATGCAAGGTGTGCTCTCTCCTACGGACGACCAAGTCCGAGCGCAGCGCCACTAAGTATTTTTGCGAGGCATGCAGTCGCGGCACGGCAAGGCGAATGTTCTGTCACGAGATGCGGTTGAGAGGTGTGTGTTGCTCACTCACGTGCGTCTGTTCGCTGTCAGAGTGTATCTCTGCAACAAAGTGCACCGTCGCGACACCGGCAACGCGCTCACGTGCCATCAGATATGGCACAACCTCTGGGCGAACGGAGCCAGTGGGCCGTCTTCCTCGTTCAGACGCGGCATCCAGCTCTGCCGCCCAGGGCGTGCGCTCGCAGAGCTAAAGCGCGACGGGAACGCCATCGACGAGGAGGACGAGGACGAACCGGAGGCGCACGAGAACGAGACGCACGAGGGCGAGTCGGCGGCGCAGGCAGAGCGCGAAGGCGAGCAGCACGCGCGCGACGAGCAGGCGCGCACGCAGGAGACCGCCGAGACGCGTGAGCGCGCCGTGGATATGCCAGAGGAGCACTAGCGCGCCCTGGACACGCCAGAGGAGCACAAGAACGCGCCCGACGGAGCAGGACGTGCGCGTGCTGGACGCTGAGCAGGAAGGAGAAGCCGGAGCGCCTGGCGCGCTCGAAAGCGGAGTGAGTGGCGCCGACTCGGCGAGCAGTTGCAGCTCGCCGAGCTTTGTTTGAGTGATTTGCGTATGGTAGCAAGGACACTTTGGCTTTACACTGAGCCTTTGATGATTTGCGTGCACGATGTGCGCACCTTTTGCAACCAAAGTACACGACAAAGTTGCATACATGGTTGCTTCTTCGCTCACTTGTATCGCTTCACATGATGACACGAGCTTACCAAGGCACAAAAAGCTCACATTTCGCTCGAAAGTGTGGTACTTTCGCTTGCCCAGTCATTTTCGACATCCGTTACGTACAACATGAAGGAAGCAAGAACGCACAAATTTTGGTGAAATCCAACATGCCAGTGGTCACACGTTGGAGAAGGGTGTTGGTTGTGGACTATGCACCAAAGTGGCGTGTCGCGTTATTCAGGCACAGGCGTCGTACTTTGCGCGTGCGATAATGAAAACAAGGTACTTTGAAAATTCGACATGTTTTACGTAAAACTTGTAGTTTTTTCGGTCGGCTGGCCAATTTTCGTGGTAGATGGCGGGTTAAGATGTAGCGGGATGTACTCGTGCTGGCCGCCGAGCACCTCGAGCATGAGTTGGTCCTTCGTGAGCAACCCGTCGTCCATCTTGATGTGCATCCCGCGCCGCCTGGGCTTGAGAATCGCGACTGTGTTGGCGGCTGTCGACGCGATCGGGAGGTACGTCACGGGGAACTCGATAATGTCCGCGTACGAGTCGGTCGAGACCGCGCGGCGGCGCTTGTCCATGACGAGCGTTTGCTCGACCTCCATCGTGGCGTCCAGATCCGCCTTGCGCTTGATCCAGAGGCACCACATCGCTGTGTGCACCCACGAGCGGAACTTGCTGCGTAGCTGCCGGCGCTCTGCCATGACGTAGTTGTAGTCGATCAGCAGCACGCGCTGGTAGCCGCTGAACAGCAGCTGCTTGGTCGTGAACGCTGATGCCGCGTCTTTCTTGGGCGGGAGCTTGACGAACACGCGGCTCCCGCGCACGTGGTTCTTCACCTGCTTGACCAAGTCGGACTCGACATCCATGAGCGACTCGTCACTGTCGGCACTGCTGCTGCCTGGGTTCTTGGGCCCACTGTCGCTGCTGCCAACACTGACGCCACCGCCAGCAGAGCTGAGCCGCGAGCGCTTGTTCTCCTCTCAGGTCTTCTTCCTGTTCTGCTCGAGCGAGTAGTATTCGCTCATGATCGCGATGAACGTGTTGACGCAGATGAGGTAGATCGAAATCCTGAAGCTGAAAAAAGGCGCCCACCATCGCCGGTTTCACCGCGTAGATTTTATTGTAGTCGAACGCGCCAAGCAGCATCTGGAAGCACGACACGAGCGAGACCGAGATCGAGTGGTACTCCCGCGCCAAGCTCCCATGTGAATGTGAGGAAGCCCATGATCGCAACACCGACATACATGGCGAAGAGGATCCCGACAAACGCGAGCAGGTCCTTGGCCGCAAATCGGAGCGTGCGCTAGAGCAGGTTCAGCCGCGAGTTGAGCCGGAGGTACTTGAAGACAATCGCGAGGCAGGGCACGAGCACGAACGCGTTGTCACAGAGAAAGTTGAGCGTGTCGCGGTATCTTGTGAAGAGTTTTTGACGCGCGCAGTCGTCTCCGTGTAGTTCGAGTCCGACATCTCAAAGAGCGCCTGCACGTGCGTGAAGATCGTCGAGCGCAGGTTGTAGTAGTACGCAAAGTCCGCCTCGAGATACCGCGTGGTGTCCGTTCTGAATTTGAGTCAGAATTTCCTGAGTCTGAGGTGTGTATCCTTGGGTACAGTTGTAACGGATACTGAAGAGTACACTGGCGTTCGAGGCACGAAGGGCTCCCAGGAAGACTGGCGCGGCTGCAATCCGCCCACTCGTGCTGTGCAATGCACAATGGGAAGTGAGAATCTCGCAGAGAGCTCAGCAGCACAGTGGCGGCTGCATCGGCTGCGCCAGACACGTTATGTTCATTCATAAGCACTCAATATACGCATGCAAACATACAATCAAAGGCACACAATATTTCTGGTACCCTGTGAGGAGTAGTCCCATGCGATCGCCAGAGCCTCTGCGAGGCATCGCGGCCAGGGAGACAGCGGCGCTGCCTCGGCATCGGGCGACTATCACTCGGTCATCATCTTGTGTGTGGTCCGTCCATCACGACGTGCGCGCTCAATCTGCACGTCTCTCGTCCTGCATGTGGTCATCCGACACGCAGGCCTTCTGCGCGGTCACGTCCTGCGTTGTCTGCACGCGGTCTTGTCCTGCGCGCTTGTACCTTGACGCGGTCGTCTCCTGCGTGGTTTGATCGTTGGACGTGGACTGTCCATCGTCCTTCAGCACGTCCGACATGCGTAGCACGCCCAGGCCCGTTCAGAACTTCTCGAACTTCGTCCTTGTGAGCGCCTTCGTCATCATGTCTGCTGCCATGCCATCGGTCGGGCAGAAGCGGACGACCATGCGTCGTTCCTCCACATGGTGCCGCACGTAGTGGTACTTGTTCTCGATGTGCTTGGTCTTGCTGTGTTTGCTGGGCATCTCGGTCGCTTGGAGTCGACGACGTTCGTTCCGCTGGCAGGCGCTTCGACAACATCCTCAGTGTCGTTGCTGAGGAGAGCGTCGAGCTCATCACGCATCGCTATGTGCCGCTACTCGCGTTACGGCGTTCACACCATTTCGCAAACAGACTTCGGTTCATGTTCGCGGAACATTATTATCGCCGCGGCCTCTCGGAAGCGAGCCGATGCAGTTGGTGAACGTCGTTTGCGTCTTACTGCGAGTGGTGGATTGCCAAAGGTCGCTGCGTGTTTTCGACTGGCTCTGTCGCATGGTCCTTGAGCACCCCCGACCGGGCTGGCGTGGTGTCGGACTTGGTTAGGCTCAGATATGATGCGACCCCTTTATGCGCTTGTGAGTGTGCGAGGTGTACACGCGCTAACGCTTAATCTTCTCGTCGAAGCCGATGAAGACACCGTGCTCGCACTTCTTCTTGAGACCCATCGTGCTGCCCCTCACGCGCGCCTTGATAATCTGGCCCCATGTTGTTGCACAGCTTAGGTTCGGTTTGCTACCCACGATCACTTCGAACGGAGTAGCGTGGCCATCGTTTGCGCGAGTCGGCAGCCGGTTGCGCACCTGGTATTTGAACGCTTCAGAACAAAGGCTCTGAGTCATAGACAGCGTGGCCACCATCATCGCGGCGCATGCCGTCAAATATGGTGCGGTGACGACGCTCGACTGTGCTGTTTGAAGACGACTCGTCGGGTTCGGTGCGCTGCCTTTTGATGCTTCGCGACTCGCACTTCTTGTGCATGTTGGCGGTCACGAACTGGCTGTCGCTATTGATCACCTTCGCCGTGATATCGAACTGCCATTCAAACTTTAGATGGAGGCCATGAGAATTGGGAACAACGCTAGCTTGTTCGCATAAGAAAGGCGTCTCCGTTGCCTGTGGTGTAGTCGATGACGTGTAGCACGTGCTTGTTGCACTGGCAGTTGCTCAGTTTGACGTTAACCTTGATGCGTCGCCTAGAACTGCGCGGACGACGTTCGTCAGTGCCGATGCGCTTGCAGACACAATCGCCTTTGTGCTGCGCGTCTGTTTCCCTTCTCAGCAGAGATTGCAGCCTGCACGCTCTTTGCTTATTAGACCACGCCATCTGCGAGACCGTGATTCTCCAGCATCATGATGTCGTCACAGCTTGCGTGACTAAGTCGTTCATGCCAGTGTGTGACGGAGTGGTGTGTAGTTTGCTTGTACAACAACCCAGACCCCGACGATGGGGAGCGTCAAGCCTGGGTGTGAGTTAGGAAATGTACTGGCACACCGATCAATCGATATGCAGGCACACCACACACCTATCTCTTGTGGTCAGTCCTTTCACAATGTGATCCCTAGGTCTGTTCTTTGAGATCCGGAAAGCACGGGGGTTGGAGTCTCTAACACTTGCCAGCCTCGACACTCCCAGACTCAGACTTAACCCGGGGGTGCAACACTGGCGAGGGCGACTCGACTCTCTTGTGTGCGTATATGTATAGACCCCTAGCACACAGGATCTCTCCACCACTACTCGTGGTGGGTCAATCAGCCACTCTTGTTCCAGGCCACGGGACGACTCCCAAAACTGACAAGGAACGGTCAAAGCTGGCCCTCTGGGCTCGGCTCTTACGCGCACTCCTTTTGCTGGCCTAATTAGGCTCTTACGCACACTCTTCGCTCTCGCTGGCCCTCTGGGCCCTTACGCTTCCACTAAACTGCCTGGCACCCACCTGGCGCAGACAGCGCGAATAGAGAGGACGATACGTCTGGGCTTATCACAACGCACGCTGATGTACACGAGGCACACTGTCACTTCACGTACTTCGCCACACACCGGGTTACACGCACACTCAGGTACACAGGCATGCCGAAGTGTCCAGTTGGCTGGCACACTTCACAAACCTGGGAACCTTGGTCACCTTCACCCGCGCCCGACCTTCCGCGGTCTTGTTGGGCGCTCAGGAGGAGGGAGAGGAGGGAGCGGAGAGATTTGTGTGCTTGCGGGGAAATTCGCTACTGATTGACAATCCTGCAGCTCCTGCCTGGAACTGGCCCCCGGGCTGACCTGCCTCGCCAAGGTACGACTACTCGCTAGGTACATAATCCGAACCTGGCATACCCTAAATCCGAAATGCGAACTTGGCTGGGTCTCCTATCCTGGCTTACTTCACGATCGGGATTTCTGCCTGGCCCCTTAGGGTGGTCCACACGACGGAGCCAGCCGATCGGCTGTGGTGATTCTTATTGCCTCGCCAACTGCCGGCTTCGCAGCCAACAGTCGGCGCGCTCCATTCTGCCTTTCGCTGGATCCGCGGTACGTAGCCATCGTTAGCGTGAGGCGCTTCTCCACAAGTGCGTCAGCGAGCCTGTCAACGTCGATGCAAAATCTGCTACGGTGCGGGCGGAGTCAAGCGCGTCAAAGTTGTATAGACCGCCACGCCATGTCGCCAACCCGATCGCCCTCTCGCGCCCGTCGGGATCGGACACCACATAAGCGCGCCGCTTTGCGAGGACTAATCGCGGATGGCCTTGCGGCCAAGCTGTCCGACAAACGGCAGGTTCTTGTGCAAGCCCTCGATCAAGTGCGTACACGTACTTCAGCAGGATTGTCGGCGTCTTGCCGCAGACGACGATGTTGATCGCGACGTCGCCGCACGTTTTCGCTACGACCATCCTCCGGTCAGCAACGGAGACTGTCAGGTTGCGCAGTGGGTGTTCAGGGGGTCTTCGAGCTCACCGCAGATGTGATGACTCGCGTCGGAAATTGATCAACCAGTCTTGGAAACGAGTGGCCTGCCAAACGGCGATCCAGCAGGTGGCGTACTGTGGCTCTGAAGTCGACGTGTCGGCCTGGTATACGATGCCAGCGAAGGTTCCCTGTTTCTCGACTTTTATGAAGTCAAAATCAAATTTGAGACGATTTGGGATGTTTAATACATCAAATGAGATATGAATACTCGACCCATTTTTAACACCCAGTCTCTGAGCCAACTAGGTCGAATTTTGAGTAAAATGCAGAAATGTGAAAAACTAAAATCAAGACGAGCTCGTTTCAAGACTGTCAAATCACATGGTCAGATAGCCCTTTATGTTGTGATCGAGATGGTCTTGGTGCGGTGTCCATCCGATTAGCCGATGCCGTGATATCAGCCTGCCAAAAAAGTGTCTCGCCGATTTCGGCTGGACGCGGTGATGTTTTCGGAATTTATAATTAGCGATTTGATGATCAACCTCAGATTCGAAAACCACAATGTGACGATTTTTTCTTTCTTACGTTGATTTATCTAAATGTCCTGCACTATTGAACTTTTCAACCAGACAAATCAGTATATTGTCTGAATTATATAAGGCCGTTACAAAAGAAAGCGATCACAAAATCAATACTCTTGACACAGACTGACTTCTAGAGCGTGACTAGTCTCATCTGTGACTTGTTATACTCGTGTAAGCGTTTGGCATTGTCTGTTATGTATGACTAGCAATGGCAGGACATGCTACCTTCAAAAGCACGTAATTTAAGGCCAGGCTTTTTAACACTTTTGGATAAATTTGAATGACGTCAAGCAGACTCCACATCCGAGGTTGCAAACAACACTGTTGTTCATGTGTGATGTTGGTGCATGTGCTCACAGGTTTTGTCTCATTTCAGCTCGTATTGACGATCTTTGTTTTGGGATCAAAACGATTTGGCCTGGTATACTCAGAGACTAGGTGATAAAGCCAATTTGGTAATTAACTGTCCATGAAATGTGTTTCAAACTGTGGCACTCCACAAATTTTATGCCCGTACCCGTTTCTTCAACTGTGTTGTTTGTAAATACCCCCTGCTGTGTCCCGCACAGGGTATGGACACGGGACGCTTGGTAACAGGGGTTGTACCCTTTTTACAAGCTAGAGCGGCTCACAACCAGTGACTCTCACCCCTGGTGCGTTTGTCTTAGATTTGTTATGATATCAAAGACACAGGGAAGATAAACGCACAGAACACATTCAATTATAATTTTACATCTATGAAAGCACCCTCGATGCTAATCCTCACCGTCTGCAAAGAGTTACTTGCCACAGAGTTTCAATTCTTGTACGCTTGTTTGAGCAAGGTGCTGTGCGATCCTGTCACGCGATGCGACTCGTGTATTGAAACGGGAGTGAGCGCGCTATAAGTGTCTACATATAAAGAGAGAGAGAGAGAGAGAGAGAGAGAGAGAGAGAGAGAGAGATCTCAGGGGTATGGCGATCGTGCTTCACCACTCCTCCATGCCCTTTGCTCCCATAATGTGCCTCGCTTGTCTCTCTCTGCTCGTTCTTTCAGATAGATGCGAGGTACTCATTCGTTTTATAATTCATTCCTCTTTTCCTTTATTCCCTGTCCGTCCTCCATTTATACCTCTTTATCCTTTTTACTCCCTCTTTCGCCCTCCATGTCTCGGCCTTTACGTCTCTCTACCATTCTCTCAAGATAGCGAGCGGTATAAAGAGAGGTAGAGCGAGTGAGAATGAAGAGGCACGCATGAAGTACTCGCTCTCATAAATTCGCACGCACAGAACCCGCACATGTTCGAAAACACCGCTCACACACGTTCATCCGCAGACCCTATCACAGAGAAGCGGACGGACACCAGCGAACACATAAAACATCCATCTCGGCAGGGGTGCAAACGGTAGACGCGCGTGCAAAGTTTTTGACAAGTTCACTCAAAGTTTGCTTACCTCTTTAACCCCTCGCTTTTATAAAAGAAACAGCTCAATTGGATTAACACAGAGATTACTCAACCCCGTTTGAAATGTCAGCTCAAATTAACCCACTCCCGTTAAAAAAGCGTTCCTAACGAACTATTCGAATTTACGGAAAACCAGCGTTATAGTCTCGAACACTGACCAAGACCGCGCTAAATTAAAGAGGTTTAAGTGTCTATCATCCGAACAGGGGCCACTAATCGGTATAGTGAAATTTGTATACTATCATCCGTACGCCCCCTGTTCGGGCGATAGGGATACGTTTAGGGTACAGTTAGATGAACACTCCATAGTGAACGCCACATTCCGCCCGAAGGGCGGTTTAGAGTTTTGCCTATCAGTACCCTGGCCTGAATGGCCGGTTTAGGGTTTTGGTGGGCAGTCCCGTCCCAAAGGTCCGGATTAGGGTTTGTACCCTATTTTAAGGGTAGGGTTGGGATCAGACTGTGTATAATTTAGGAAGTGGTGTTCGGACGAAAAGAATTAAAGACGTCCAGGAACTGAAAAATGGGGCTTAACATGGTGCTAGAGTAATTATACGAGCTAACATTTGTAACAAATTGTATACATGTATCCAGTCTATTCATTACGAGAGGGCTCTCGTCTTAGTGATATACATTCTTGATCTTGAATGAACTAAATTTAGAATGAGGCAAAAAGGCATCATGATAAATTTTAATCTAATGAATGAGCGAGAACATCTCACTCATTTTTTGCTCATTCTAGCAAAAGTAGAGAGGACAGGTTTAAACCATCGTAAGTTTGTCAAACTGTAAGAAAAATGTAAATTCTTGACATTTTCGTCATCAGAGCAAAGATGGCGTCTGAGGCACACCTCCGCGCGCAGTACGAGGTGTGTGCGCTGGCATCTGTCGTGTGGCGCGGCCCCCTCCCGTCTCCTGTCTCTTTTAGCGTTCACACCAATGCATTTCCTCCCAGGGTCTCGCAAAGGAGAACCGTTTGCTGAAGCACAGCGTCGAGAAGCTCGA
>SMMQ01002710.1:9500-27816 GCA_008271595.1 [Pythium] brassicae (nom. inval.) | reverse complement strand
CACACGACACACGACACACGACACACGACACACGACACACGACACACGACACACGACACACGACACACGACACACGACACACGACACACGACACATGACACACGTACGCGTAGTTGATGTCGCCGCGCAGGTGCTTGGAGCTCATGACGTCGTACGCGCCGCCGTACGCTTTGCGCGTGATGATCGTGATCTTCGGCACCGTGGCTTCCGCGTAGGCGTACAGCAGCTTCGCGCCGTGGCGAATGATGCCGCCGTACTCCTGGTCGACGCCGGGCAGGAAGCCCGGGACGTCCACGAGCGTCACGAGCGGGATGTTGAACGCGTCGCAAAAGCGCACAAAGCGCGCGGCCTTGACGGACGAGTTGATGTCGAGGCAGCCGGCGAGCTCCATTGGCTGGTTCGCCACGATGCCCACGACGCGGCCCTCCATGCGGCCGAAGCCTATGAGCATGTTCTTGGCGTAGTCCGGCATGATCTCAAAGAAGTCGAACGAGTCCACGAGCTGGTGGATGATGTCTTTCATGTTGTACGGCACGTTCGGGTCCGGCGGCACGATGCTCTCAAGCGTCGGCACGGGGCGGTAGCGGTCGTCGTCCGACTTGCGCACTGGGGGCTTCTCTGTTGGGAGGGGGGACGCCACACGCACACAGCCGCGTGAGTCAGGCGTGCCTCTCACTCGCACCCACTATAGACACACCCACGCCAGCGCACCCTTGTTGTTCAGCGGGAGGAAGTCGAAGAAGCGGCGCATCTCGCGGATCGCCTCGACGTCGTTGTCGAACGCGCAGTGCGCGACGCCGGACGTCTTGGTGTGCGTGCCGGCGCCGCCGAGCTCCTCCTGCGTCACCTCCTCGTTCGTCACGGTCTTGACCACGTCCGGGCCCGTGACGAACATGTACGACGAGTCGCGCGACATGAAAATGTAGTCCGTCATGGCCGGCGAGTACACGGCGCCGCCCGCGCACGGGCCCATGACCATCGTGAGCTGCGGCACGACGCCGGACGCGAGCACGTTGAGCTGGAAGATGTCGGCATAGCCCGCGAGTGACGCCACGCCCTCCTGGATGCGCGCGCCGCCCGAGTCGTTGAGCCCGATCACGGGCGCGCCGAGCTGCATGGCCTGCTTCATGATCTTGACGATCTTCTCGGCGTACGTCTCGGAGAGGCTCCCGCCGAAGACCGTAAAGTCCTGGCTGAAGACGAACGTGAGGCGGCCGTTGATGAGCCCGCGGCCCGTGATCACACCGTCGCCCGGGATCTGCTGCTTGTCCATGCCAAAGTCCGCGCAGCGGTGCGACTTGAGCATGTCGTACTCACGGAACGAGCCCTGGTCCAGCAGCAGCTCGATGCGCTCGCGCGCCGTCAGCTTGCCCTTCTCGTGCTGCTTGGCCTGGCGCTTGGCACCGCCGCCCTGTAGCGCCTGCTGCCGCGCGTCCTCGAGCTCTTTCTTGAACGCGAGCTTGCGCGCGGCGGGGGTGGCGCTGGCACTGGCGGCGCTCAGCCAGCGCGCGTGCGTGGCCTGTAGCCAGAGAGAGAGAGAGAGAGAGAGAGAGAGAGAGAGTCGAGTGAGTCGGTGTCGTTATGCACTCACTCCGCCCCACATGCACACGCGCTTGCTCGCATGCGCGCACCGACGGGAGCTGCCGCAGCAGGGGCGCGTGCTTGCGCAGAAAGAGTGACATGGGCGGTTCGATCGGAGCTTGGGGCTCTTGGGCTTGCTGGCGACCGCGCAGATGAGCGAATGAACAAGCTGCTTTTGTTGACCAGCTTGAACCTGGGCCGATCGCGCCTCTGCTCTGGCATAGATCGGACTATCAAAGAGAGTGGTGCAGATTCGAATGGCGGGACGATGAAGCATAGTCGGATAAAGAGAAGAAGGTGAGAAGATGTCCAACGTCAAATGGCAACCAATAGAGATATTTTCGAGGGACTCAAATCGTCACTCAAAACAAAACACAAGATTGGACGAACCAGAATGGTTCCTATCTTGCAAGGAATGACATATTGCACTTCAATGCAACTACGTCATCAATTGCACAAAAGCACTAAAAAACATTCGGATTCAAATGCCACACTCGCGGCACTTGAAAAGACGCACAAACTTCACAGTCGGTGGGCATTGGGATGCTGCTCGTGCTCCTCCTGCTGTTGTTCCTTGCTCGACCTGGCGGCTCCGCCACGCCGCCGCCGATGGCCATCGAACGCATCTCCCCGGCCAGCGGTGCGAGCGACGCACACACGCCGCTATCAGTGTTCGCGCGCGCGCTGCCACCGCACGAGCCGCTCGAGTGCGTCTTCGACGACACGACTGGCGCTGTCGTCGTCGCCGCCGTGCGCGTGACATCCACGCTCGTCGTCTGTGCCGCGCCGCCGAGCCAGCGCCGCGAAACGCGCTTGCACCTGGCAACGCGCAGCCACGGACTCGTCTCCGACGCTGTCGTGTTCACGTACGAGGTGCCAGGCGCGCTCGCGGCGCTCACACCGGCAATCGGCGAGGTCGCAGGCGGCGCCACAGTCACGATCCGAGCCAACCGCTTCCGCGCGGACGCCTCGCTGCTCTGTTTCTTCGGCGCTGTCCCAGCGGGTGCCGTCGAGCGCGTCAACTCCACGGCGGCACGCGTGGTGGTGCCGGCAGCGACCGACGGACCCGGTGCGGTCGTCGTGCGCTGCATGGAGGACGGCGTGGCGATGGCGTCCTCTGGACTCGCGTTCACGTACGTTTCCGGCGTGCGGGTGTCGTGGATCGCGCCGCAGACGGGGTTCGCGTCGGCTGCGACGCGCGTGGTGGTGCACGGCAGTGGCTTCCAGCGCGAGTACCCGATGCAGTGCCGGTTCGGGGACGCGCTGGTGCCTGCGCAGTTCGTGTCTGCAGACCAGATACACTGTGCGGCACCACCAAGCTCTGCTGGCGCAAGTCGTTTCTCCGTAAAACTGGTCGCGGAGCTCACAGTGAGCGGACCGACTCAGCACGTCTTCGAGTACTTCGGTGGGTGGTGCTTGAGGCGCACCCGATGCCTGCGATACAGTACTACAATACAACGACGTCGTCTAACAGCGTCGAGGCGCTTGGTGCTCGCTCTCTTTGCGTGCGGCAGTCGATCCGGTGCTGCTGAGCGTGTCTCCGCCGTTCGGCTCTGAGACCGGCGACACTCGGCTCGTGATCCGGGGAGCGAACAGTATTGCCCAAAGTGGGGTTCGATGCTTGTTCGAAGACCCTCGGACGGAGAAGACCGCAGTGATGCCAGCGGATCGCGTCGACGACGATGCGCTCGCGTGTCGCTCGCCTCCGCTGTCGCCAGGCGCAGCTCGAGTGCGTGTGGAGCTGCACGGAGCTGAATCCAAGAGTCACGTGGTCTACAGCGTCACCGGTGCGCGACCACTTGCTTCGGAGAAGGTCACTTCGGCTGACCGGGATACATTCTGCATCGCTAACACCATCCTGTGTGATGTGTGCGCAGTGATGCCTCGGCTCTTGGCGATCGAGCCGACGGTTGTAGTGGAAGCACAAGGCGTCGACGTTACGCTCACGGGGGTCGGCTTTGTGGACTCACCGCTCTTCCGGTGTCGCTTCGGTGCGAGCGTCGTTACCCCGCTGCGCTTCGTCCGACCCGACAAAGTTGTGTGTCGAGTGCCGCCACTGCGGCCGGGGCCGACATCCGTTCAGGTTTTGGTGAACGGTGTGGACTTGGCGAGCGGAGTCCTGACTTTGACGGCTCACCGCACTCCCGAGGTTGCATCGTTCGAGCCGTCGTTTGGATTTCTCGGCGAGACCACGACCATCCGGATCTCTGGGACGAACATCCCTCGCTTTGTGCGCCTCGCCTGCCACTTTGTTGAGCTGGGCGTGACCGTGAGAGAAACCGGATCGGGCGTCTCCGTGCGCGAATGCGAAGCACCGAGATTGACGCAGCGCTACGGCATGCGCGTGAGTATCCAGGTCCTCGAAGAGAGCCACGGCAGCGTGCTGCTGGAGGCCCCGTTCCGCTACTTGCGCAAACCTGAAGTCGCCCGCGTGTTCCCAGGGGACGGGCTTGACACAGGAGGAACCATGATCAGCGTGTTTGGAAACGACTTCTTCGACAACAGCGAGACGACGTGCGTGTTCGAGTCGGGCGATGGGGCCTCTCGCCGTGTGCCTGCGATTCGAGTCAACTCCACCGCTATCACATGCAGAACGCTGCCGCATCGCCCCGAGCAAGTTCAACTGCGCGTTTGCTTCAGCGGCCGCCAGTGCGCGTCGCACGCAGCGCGGTTCGAGTACCGCCTTTTGCCAGTCGCCAAGCGGTTGGTGCCGAGCTCGGGGCACCAGCTAGCAAGCACAGTGGTGACTGTGACCGGCGCGGGGTTCTTTAACGCGTCGTCGGTCTTGTGTCGATTCGGGTGCCTGGGGGCTGTCGCGGGCACATTCGTGAACACATCTGCGGTCAAGTGTGCAGCTCCGAGTCATGGCAGAGGGTGTGTAAAGGTCGCTCTTGCGGTCGACAACCGCCTCCTCGCGACACCGGACGAGCTGCGCTTTTGCTACATCCCTGCCGATTCGAAGATGGCTCGACAAGATGCTGGGAGATCTCTATCCGGATCTGACATGGCGCTCCGCTGCGTCAATACGCCGGTAGTTTTAGCGCTTGATCCAGCGCTCGGGTCCGAGAGCGGGAGATTCTCGTTGCTGGTCACGGGGAGCAACTTCGTCCGCAGTCCGGCGTTGCAGTGTCGCTTCGGAGCGAAAGACATCGTGCGCGCCGAGTGGATCTCAGAATCCACGGTGTCGTGCGCGGTGCCGCCGCACATGCCCGGGTCTGTGAACGTGTACGTCACGAACAACCTGCTCACCTACTCGGAGACTGCTGGTTTGTTCCAGTATATCGCGGACCCGGCCGTGCTGGCGTTCGAGCCGCGTGAGATCGAGGCAGTGGAGCACGTTCGTCTCTCGCTTCACGGTCACAGCTTCCGCAACTCCAGCGGACTCCGATGTGTTGTCGGGGATGATTTGATCCATGCTGAGTTCATCTCGAAGGCAAGCATTCGGTGTGCAGCCTGGAGGCCGATGCGATCCGCCACGGCTGTGGGATTGGTCGATCTGAGTGTCGCGATGAAGGTCGTGTATGCACCGGTGGCGCTGGTTGTGAGCAGATTCGAAGCGAACCGCTTGCGGTTACACCCGAGAACCGGCCCAACCAGCGGCGGAACACCGCTGACTGTGGAAGGCATCTCTTCCGACGCGGCGTCGAGGCCTGATGCCTACTGCAGATTCTGCGCGTCGGATGGATCCTGCTCAAGTGGACTTCCCGCCACTTTCCAGGCCGGTGTTCTTCGGTGCCTGTCGCCGAGGTGGGCAGGCTCTCGCTTGGATGGCGTGGTCGAGATCTACAGATCTCGAGAGTTCAACACATTCGTGGTCGCATCACTACCGTACCGGTACCACAAGCACTTCAATCTGACGGCGTTGCACCCGAGTATCGGCACCACACGCGGAGGCACGGCTGTGACCATTACTGGATCCAACTTTCCTCCGAGTGACACGCTGCGCTGCGTTCTCGGGGACTCGCGCTCTGTTCGAGCAGCCTACGTCAGCCGCAGCGCGATCAGCTGTGTGATGCCGCCTGTGGTTGGCGCCACGCGGTCGGTGAATGTGTCCGTCTCGCTGAACGGCGTCGATGTCGAGCCTTCAGACTTCCGATTTACGTACGTCGAGGACGCCGCCGTACTCGCAGTGTCTCCGACCGCCGGCCCCGTTTCCGAGGTGTCGATGGTGCAACTGTTTGGTGTGGGCTTCATGGCGAGTCCGCACAGCTCGTGCTTCTTCGGCAGCCACCTCGTGCCCGCGATTGTTCACGATTCGAGGAGGGTGACGTGCGTCGTGTACTCGAGCATGTGGACTTCTCCTGGAGCAGTTCCCGTGGCGTTTTCACCCAACGGCCAGGATCGAGTGCGCGATGCGACAACGATGTTCTTCTTCTACGAGGCCCCCACTGCTGTCAGCATCGCTCCTCCATCCGGGAGTCGGCTCGGCGGGACGCGTCTGGCGCTCACGTTCAAGCAACGCAGACCAGAGTACCTGCCAGAGGGCCCCTTGTGTGCGATTGGAGACGCGATCGTCGACGGCGTGCGAGTGGGTCCTGGGCGAATTGACTGCATCGCTCCACCCGCCGCAGCACCAGGCGCTGTCCGGACACGCTTTTCTCTCGACGGTCAACACTTCGTGGACGGCCCCGTGTTCTCGTACTTTGACGAGCTGCGCTATGAGTCGTCGTCGCCGAGACTGTGTCACGGCAAGTGCGACGGACCCATTGGCGCCGCTGGATCGCCGTTACCACAGACGCCCGAGCTCTCGTGCCGACAAGCCAACGCGTCGGACCCAGCTCGAGCGTCGTGGGCATCGACTGAGGAGGTCGCGCATCGAGCCCCGGGAACTGTTCACCTCGCACTGTCAATGAGTGGAGGCGACTCGATCGATTCGCGCGACCTAGTGCTGACGTTCTACTCCCCACCCTCCGTGCGCCAGAACAGCAAAGGCATTGCGTCAGTTCACGGCAGCGATGTGACAGGCAACCGTGAAGTCATCGTGGAACAGCACCAGACGAACTCTTCCAAGAGCGAAAAACTCTCGGCAAAGTCGGCGGATGCTACTGAGAGTAGCACGTTCGCCCTGCGTGCTGCCGACGCAGAGTCAGCGGCAAAGTTGGAGGGCTCGGAGCGCATGCTCGAAAGCGACGTCACCCTGTCTACAGAACCTTTCGAGGAGGAACCTACAGCGGAAGTTGAGGAAATCGAGAGCGGCTCCATCCTTCGACAGCTTGAAGCTCCTGCTCAGCTTCTCTCAGGCGGTTCACCGCTCGCATCCGCGGTCGGAGGTGCGCTTGAGGGTCGCACAGACGCAGTTGAATCAAACGACGACGCCGGGTGGTGTGGTTTCCCCTTCGCCGACCACCAGACCCCTGCTCGCTGTTTCTCTTTGACGACAGCGTGCGCATTCAACACTGCGGTTTCACAAGCACACGTCGTGGGGCCAGCAGCGGTTGTTGTTTGTGCTGTGCCAGTGACATCGACGATGACGGCGGGGCTGACTGAACCACTTGCGCTTCCTCTGAACGGCGGAGATTTCGTCACGACTCCTGGCGGTCTCCGCAACTACGAGAACCCGCCGATTGCGGCTGTGTTCCCTGTCATGGAGAATGCTGAAGACGGGATGTCGTTCACTGACGTGATGGACAAAGCCTCCTTGGCGTTCGTGCACTCGTTCGGCTTGGACTCTAACTTCGCAGGGGCCCCGTCTGCTGCTCTTGTTACTGGTGCGCTGCCAACGCCGTCGGAGTTTGTCGCACTCCAAGTCGAGCAGAATGAAGCCGACCCTGTGGCTGTTGATCTTGTCCGGCAGGACGAGCTGCAAGACGATTTGGCACCGCGACTCGCTCGAGCGCAAGCGGAGAATCCCACGTGCATTGCACCGCTGTATCATCGGACTGGTGACCCGTTCGCGACTTTCTCGTGGGACGAAGCTGTTCCCACAACTGCCGAGCACGTTCTCCATGACTCGGTGGCGGAGAGCGGTCTGTTGCAGTGTTCTCCTGAGCTCCGTGTGCCAACCGCCGTGGAGGCAGAAGAAGAAGATCTCGCACTGTCCGACTTTGTGACACCGACAACACAGATCGAAGCGATCTCCCGTAACCTCAGCCCAGCGCAAGTAGATGTGGATGCCAGTAGCCAACAGCTCATCCGACTCCGACCCGACATGAACAGCCCGGCGGTGGGTCTGGAGCTACTCGATCCGGGACTTGACCAAACCGCAATCTCACTTCCCGACTACTCTGATCTTCCCGCCAACGACGAAGACTCGCCTGGCGAGACGGTCCCAGCATGGGGGATCGAGTACGACAAGATCGTGGAACCCGACATGAGCAACTTGCGCATGGCCAACGCCGCCTCCACTGTCGAAGTGGCCGACGATAGTCAAGACTTCAGTAACAGCGAAGTCGAGGGTGACTTCGTGAATCCGATCCGAGTCTTCCGCGTGGAACCAGCACGAGGACTGACGAACCAACCGGTTCTTGTTCGAGTTCATGGAGCCGACTTCCCGACGCTCTTGGACCTTAAATGCGTTGTCGGCGAGCTGTACATCATCAACGCGAGCTACCTCTCGGATTCGTGGATTGAGTGCACACTGCCGGTCTTCACGTACGCGACAGTCGTGAAGATCGCGATCACAGGCGACGGCATTCAAGCGTTTGAGGTACCGACGCCATTTCACTACGAGGACGCCGTTGTCGTGGAGCATCCACTGCCCGAACCAGAAACGCCTGTCGTACTCGACGAAGATGAACCCGACGACGAAGACACGCCGACTGCCGTGGTGGGGGATCTTTGCAAGGAGCTTACTCCTGACGGGCTCTGTGATGAAGCGCCAGAAACACCACTGTTGCCCAACGCAGACGAAGACGCACTCGCGCGCGAGCTGTCAGCGCTCCCGTACCTCAGCGATTTCGCAGTCTCGGGCTGGGAGCACCAGTGCAGGGCTGCGTCTCCATTCAGATTACGAGACCTTTCGCTGCTTTCGCTGCACATGGAAGCATTGTCGGATGGCGACATGAAGCCATCCGTCGAGGAGAGGGAGAAACTCGGCAATGCTGTCGCTCAAAGCGATTTGCTAGTCGACCCAACGAGCCTGACGTGCATCTCGCCAGCAGGGAGCCGAGATGGGGAAGTTCTCGTTGAAGCCCCAAGCGAGGTCGCCCAAGCAGCTCCAGCACTACAGAGTGAAGACGATCCTGAGCAAGAATGCGGCGACCTCGATACTCCGTTCGGATACAACGTCAAGCCGAGGATTCGGCGCATCTCCCCAGTCTTTGGTCCCGCATCCACTGCAGGGACAGCGGTCGTCGTCGAGGGCTCTGAGTTCGTGAATTCATCGCTTCTTGCGTGTCGGTTCGGGCTCACAGTCACCCCTGGCGAATACATCAGTCCGCAACGGATGATCTGCGTGACGCCACCGTTACCTCAGCTGAGCGGCGGATTGCAATCAGTGCCGCTCTCAGAACACCGCAACACAAACCCGGACCCGAGCCACGGCAGTGTTTACCTGTTCCCGGAGGCGCACTACTACCCGCAGTACTGGAGCCGCTTGGTCGCGCTTGAAGTCTCCAACAATCGCCACGACTTCTCGCTCGATGGTGTGAACTTCCTCTACTTCAAAGATCCGACGCTCTCAGAGATCTACCCCGCGAGCGCCTACGACGTTCCAGAACTCACCATCTTCGCCAGGGGCAGTAACTTCATCAACTCGACGGCGTTGACGTGCCGCTTGGGGCTCGCGGTCTTCCCAGCCACGTTCATCACCTCGCAGCTGCTGCTTTGCATCGCTACGGATGCTCACGCGTACGAAGACTCCAGTCGCGACTCTCGCGTCCGAGCGGCGCGGCACGCGTTTGTCGAGATCTCGAACAACGGCAAGGACTTCACGAGCTCCCACCTCGTGTTCGAGTTCCTCGGGTCGTGTCCATCGGGATTCTATTGCCCACCAGAGCTAGCAGGCAAGAAGACGACGTGCCCACGCGGGTCGTTCTGTCCTGGGCACGGAAACCGAAACTTCACGCTCTGCCCGCGCGGCACGTACCAACCCCGGCTGGCGCAGGCAGCTTGCCAGAGATGCCCGGTCGGGTACCACTGCCCGCACCCCGGCATGCATGTTCCTCGCATCTGCCCCGCCGGATTCGTGTGCGACGTCACTGGGATCGAAGAAGCGGAGCAGCTCTGCCCCGAGGGCCACTTCTGTCTCGAAGGCACTGCGACGACATCCACGTTGTGTATCCCGCAACCGCGAACAGGGATCCTTGTCGCGTCCACCGCGAAAGGAGAGAGTCCGGCAACCCTGCGCCGCCGTCCTAGTCGCGAGCTGCTTCAGTCGTCGATCGGAGCTCGACGAAGCGGGTGTTGGAACAACGAAACCGCTGATTTCGGGCTGCAGATGAGCAAGCACCCGAGTCGCTTCTGGATGGAATTGAGGCAGCTACCGCTAGCCGATGGGGCAGCGTTCACGCCGATTCGCGGACGCTTCTGCCTGGACGACTCCTGTTTGCGCCTCGCAGATGTCGACAACTACCAAGTGCAGGACGAGACGTTCGACTACTCGTCAACCAGCTTCGCGCTGCGCCGTCCGGTGCCATGTCCGACGGGCACGTACTGCCATCCCGGAACAGCTGGGAACGACTTAAGCATGAAGAACTTCACGACACCGCAACCGTGCTTCGAGAGCATGTACTGCCCGGAAGGGAGCGCCAGTCCGCTCGGCTTCGGCGAGTGCGCCGTCGGGTTCTACTGCCCGTTCGGCACGCGGATTCCTTGCCCAGCAGGCACCCACTGTCCTCGCGTCGGGCACGCAGTGCCAATATCCTGCCGCCCCGGAACGTTCAACGCGATGGTGGCGCAAGCCAACTGCACCTCGTGTCCTGTGGGCTTTATCTGTCCAGGGTTCAACCGACTCATTCCGGCACTCTGCCCAGCGGGGTTCGTCTGTAGCAGGCAGGGCTTGTCGTCGCCAAACAGCCTGTGCCCAAAGGGTTTCTACTGCCTCGAGGGCACGGCGACGTCGGACGGTTTCCGCAACGACACGCGGCTGCGGCCGTATCCATGCAAGCCGGGAACGTACTGCCTGAAAGGCGTGGTTGCGGACGAAGTTCGCACCGGAGACTACCGATACGCGCAGAACTGTACCGAGGGGTTCTACTGCGAGCTTGGGTCGTCGTCGCCGAAAGGATCCGGACTTTGTCCGCCCGGGTTCACCTGTCCGAGTGGGACGGCCGCTCCGATCCCAACCGAGGCAGGCAAGTTCGCCGACCTCGAGGGCACAGTAGCTGCAGCAGACTGCGCGCCAGGGTACTACGCGCCGACAATCGAGTCGACGACATGCATCCCGTGTCCGCCCGGAACCAGCTGCGAGAACGACGGCACTGCGGTCGCGACTGTGTGTGGTCCAGGATCGTACCGCGGGGGCCTGAGCGCGGACGGCATCTCCTGCCTCGCTTGTCCGCAGGGCACGTGGTCGAAGAATTGGGAGATCCGCGGGGTCGAGGAGTGCATCAAGTGCGCACCGGGCATGGTATGTCCGATTGACGGGATCACGCATCCGTGCACCAGCAACGACTTGCCGCACGTGTTTGTGCCTCTGCTCGAGAACCTCTCGATCTCCGAGTGCCTCGAGAAGGGGAGCGCGTACTTCTTCGGCGTGCTGCTCGAGCCGTGGATCGACGAGAGCGGGAGCGGGTCGCACTTGCTGCCCTCTCGAGACGGCAAGTGCTACGAGAACTTTCAACCGCGTGGATCGGTGCTCTACCAGCGACTGGCGGACTTTCACGGACCCATGTACGATCTCGCCACCGGCGTCCCGCACCAAGGGTACGGTGATGCCGACCAGTACCCAGCTCCGAACCTTTTCGACCGCGGTTCGCTGGTGATCGACCTCCAAGTAGCGCAGATGTACGACGTCGCCCGCAACTGCACGCAGGGCTTTTTCCACAAGGGCCAGTGGTTTCCAGGCACGTGCGAAGCCGACATCTTCTGCTCTGCCACGTCGGCCTCATCCAGCGAGTTTGTCGCTCAAGCTCAGCCGTGTCCGGAGGGATACGTGTGTGACCTCGAGACGTCAGCGGAGAGAGCCTTTGCGCACTACTGTCCTGGGGGCTACGTGTGCGGCCCTGGCACGACCCCGGATCTGAGCATCCAGTCGCCTCGCGGTCAGCTCAACGAGCTCTGTCCCGCGTCGCGATATTGCGGAGAAGGCACCGCCGAGTCACAGAAGGACCAGAGCACGTGCCCTGCAGGATACTTTTGCCCCACCGGGACCATGAACCCGTACCTTGGGTACATCGCGAACGACGCGCTGCGCCGCCGTCTCCCGACCGAAGAAGCGAATCCGTTTCTACGCATGGATTTCACCAAGTACATCACCGAAGGCGACATTCGCGTTGTGTCGGCGCACGACATGCACTGCTTCGGAGGCACTGACGACGACCTCGAAGCGATCTTCCGCAAGGTAAAGCGCGAAGCCGACGGCAAAGATATTGTACGCAACCGAGCTGTGGAGCACGACATGAAGTGTGCTCGCGACCACAAGTGGCGGCATGTCGAACTCGCAATCCGGCGCAACGACTGTGACTGTGTCGCCCAAGTCAAGCTTGTGCGTCGCGTGTTCCAGCTCTGGAAGTGCACAATGACTCCGTCCAGTCCGGACCCGACGATATACGACCCGAACCTGTACGGATGGAAGATCGCGCATCTAAGCACGCGACAGTGCCGCTTTGTCTCCTCTGACGATCCCGCTGGCTACGTCGATCTGAGCCAGCGCCTAGCCAACGACAGCAAGCTGACTTTCCGAGTATCGTGGACGGAGACCGCGAGTGTGGCGTCGTACTCGGAGCTGAAGAAAGTGGTCGCTGCGAAGTACAAAGCCCACGTCGCCGATATCCCGTCGAAGCAAACCAGCGCGGACCCGTATCTCTACGATCTCAACTACGCAATCACAGTGATCGAGCAGTTCGGAGAAGAGACCTTGCAGGTCGTCGGCTTCAAGGCTGGAACCGACGAGGTTCTCCGTCTTGACGCGTGCGCGTGCCCAAACTTGTTCAAATGTCCCAACGGCACCATGTCTTCGGTCGGCTCGACAGACATCTACAGCTGCGTGAAAACCGGCTCCGAGGTTCTCCAGCGGCTGTCTCCGGTTCCGTCCGCGCACCCACGTCTCGCGAACGGATCGGACTATAAGACGCTCTCGGGGATGAACAAAGGGATCGGCAGCATCACTCTGCAGCCGCTGGAAGTCGCGACGCTCACGATCAACACGACGCTGATCTCGACCAACATAACGTACAAAGACCACTACCAGATCTCTGTCTACGTGAACTGCAAGCCATGCCCGCCACGCTACACGTGCGACCTGAAGAGCATCCCGCCGCTGTGCTCGTATCCGGACAACGATAACAGCACCGCGTTTGCGCTGTTTCAAGCATGCATGGCGGAGAAGAACGACCACGGAGTCTGCGAGCAGATGCCATTCTTCTGTGAAAAGCGGAGCGTTCTCCTGGCAGCCGCGACTGGGCTCAGTGAGAACAAGGTTCTGCCGGGATGCTGCGCGTGCGAGCGCCACGAGATGCCGTACTACTTCGAGGACACAACACTAGACTTGGGGTTCCCGGACAACAAGCACGGGTACCTTCAGTTCAGCATCGCGGCCGTCGAGCGCTCTGAACTCACGATCGTGCTGGAGCTGCTGCATGGGCTGTACGTGCAGGACTTCGAAGAAAGTTTCACCGACGACCGCTTCGATTTCGACATCTTCACGCCTTCGCGAGCCGACTACACGCCTGCAACGCCGTCGACCAACACCTTCTTTTCCGTGATCGACAAGGCGACATACACCGATCTCATGCTGCCGCTCAACCTGCCCGAGTCCCGCCACCGGATAACTGGGACACTCACCTTCGAGAACAGCTTGGAGGGGCAGATCTTCATCGATCGCCTTTCGGACATCATGGTAGGCGATCCGATGCTGCCAGCGAAGCGAGGGTTCCTTCGCAACAAGGCCCAGAACACAGTTGGCGTGCTTGTCGCGAGCAGAGACTCAGGAGCCAACAGTAGCAACGCCACAGAGAGCCTCCCTGTCGTCGCGCCGACGAACTACTTCAACCTTTATCCGATCGCGGACCCGCGCGAGAGCGTCGTGTACTCGGACGCATGGTGGACGCAGAAGCTCAGCGGCTTGGAGTTCATGGCGCTGCCGTACTTTCCCTTCTTCTCGTCCTGCCGCGGCTTCGACTCGCACATGTGGATCGCGAAGCTCTTAGAGTCCCATCCCGACTGCGAGTATGTGACGTACGACGAGACCGTCGAGGTGAACCAGTATCCGTGGAAGAAGAAGACCAAGCCGAACGCGGACAAGTGCGTCCTCGACTACGCCGTCAACACGACGCTGCCGTCGGGGAAGACCGTGATCGAATCTCGTCAGCGCGGCATCAGTCTCTCTTGCACGTACGAGGAGAACCTCGAAGGCGGGGCGGAGAAGCCGCGATGGTACGAGGCGGCCACCGGGACAACGCTGTTCTACCTGACACGAGACCCTGCCTCGCCCGACGACTTCGTCGCACAGACTGCCACGGGCATGTCATGGGGTCGCACTGATGTCTTTGCGTCGTACGTCGGTACTGACAATCTCATCGCAGTCCAAGGTACGGAGGCCATAAAGGGCATGCTGACTCATGTGTATCCGACCAGCTCACGACCATTCTCCTCTCCTGTGTGTAGTTGGGAAAAGCCACGGACTGCAGCTTGCGGTCCCGCAAGAAGTGTACCTCAACCTCACGTACTACCAGGTGACGCCGGGCAAGAAGCGCCTGGTGGAGGCGGAGATAAACTTTGGGCGACTCTGCACCGTGTCTCGGTCGTCCGACATCCTCGCCAAGATGGCCAAGAAAGGCATTTCCCCCTGCGCGATCAGCCGCGCGACCAACAAACTCGCTTCCTCCGACTACGAGCTGCAGGTTTCGTTGGAGCCGCTCGATTGGTTCGAGCTCATGAACCTCTTCCAGTTCACGCCCGACGTCTACCTCGTGTTCTTCATGCTTGTCGGCGTTATGAGCATCCTGCAAGGGGTACGTGTGCGTGTCTCTCTGGCTGCAGCGCAGGGTCTCGTTCTCTGAATCTACTCACGCCTGCTGCACTCGCCATCTCGCTCCTTATGCTGCTTGCCTCTCCGCCCTCCAGCTAATCATCTGGGTCATCAACCGCCTATTCACCAAGATGAAGAGGCCGCCCAAGTTCCGCATGAAGATTCTGCTCAAGAACATCACATACCCGCCGAGTGTGGGGATCCTCCTCGCCGTGATCCCGACCACTCTCGCGTGCGCGTTTATCTACATCTGGTGGTACAGCTTCTCGTCGCTCGCGCCGCTCACGGACCCAGACGTCGTGTCGTTCGAGGGCGTCGCGGGCGACTGGCTCGACCAGATCTCGCTCACGCAGGAACGCGTGACAAAGTACAAGAAAGGCCGCGTCGGCGTCAGTCTGGTGGCAGCAGGCGTGTATCTCATGCTGCTCGGCGCTCGCCTCATGGTGCCGGACACCCTGGACCCGCAGTTCGAGGACAACGCGTACAAGGAGATGGCTACGGCGCCGGAGGATCCGTTCCAAGTCGAAGAAGAGGGGAAGGAAAAACCCGACGAGAACGAGTTCTGGGAGCCGCGGCGGTGGAAGCAAGCGAACTTGCTACTGCTCACGCTGTCGTTCGTGGCCATGTTGCTCATCGTCTGGGAGTTCTCATACTCATCCATGTTCACGAGCAACATCTACGCGTTCCTCGTGCTCTTCAAGGTACTGCGCAACGTTGTGGAGATCGTGATCGAGAACTTCCTCTTCGAGAAGCTGCTCGTCATGCCGTTCGTGGTCGTGCTGGCACTCTCCGAGAGCATGATCGCCATGGGCTCGGCAGACTTCCTGGGCTTCACGCTCTTTTACTTTGTGAACCTCAGCTTCCTCTTCATTGAGCGACTGTACTTTGCGCCGCTGCTCCGCTACCTGTGGGGCATGTGGCCAAAGTGGAAGCTCGTGCTGCACCGCAAGCTCCGGAAGCGGCGGCGGCGCACACGAGAGCAGAAAGCCGCCGAAGAAGCCGAGTGGCGCCGCGTCTGCGAGAAAATCGACAACCAGGCAGCCGGGGTTGAGGCCGTCCTCGAAGGCGTCGCGGGGTACTGCGTCATCTTCACTGAGCTCTTCTTGACGCCGGTGCTCCTCATGTTCCAGGTCGTGTTCAGCGAAGACACCAAGATGCCGGAGCTCTACGGCGTGAAGCAGACCGACTTGCTCTACTACGCGCTCTTCTCGCTCTTTATCATTCCGAGCAACCTCGTCATGGGAGTCTTCCAGCTCAACACGCTCGAACTCGCGCACGGCTGGAAGATCTACGAGTACATTTCGTACCAGAAGCACCGATTCGCGACGCGAGACCACCGCTGGCAAATGCGCGACGGTGCGCGCGACGAGAGCATCCACCCGGCGTTCCAGAGCCTTGACCTGCTCTGCTTGTCGTCGCAGTTCTACTTTCTCGTCACGTTGTACGCGTTGGGCATCTTGCTCACGCTATACGGCACGAGCGTGTTCCTGCGGTACAACTACAGCATCTTCGGCGACGTGATCACTGTCGTGATCTTAATCGTCGTGACCATGTTTGCGCGCGCGCTCGAGACCGCGTGCATGCGGATTGGGGACCGTCTTGGCATCTGGGTACAGAAGCAGCTCGACGGGACTCTGGATGATGAGATCGCTGCCAAACTCGCGCTCGGTCCGGGACGACAGAAGGACCTCGAGCGCGAGCGGCTGGAGCTTCAGGCTCTCAACTCGGAGCGTTTTCGTCACCGCTTCATGGAGCGCAATCGCCCGTGGATCCTGCAGCACTTGGTCGAGCTCTTTACTCCCCGGACGCTTGCTGCCACAGGTGTTGATGGGCGGCCGAACTCCGAGTACGTCCGCGACATCTACCACGAGCTGATGAACATGGGAGAGGGCCGGCGCCTCCAAGGCGATCGCTCCGACATATCGTCTGACTCAGAGGACGAGCTCGAGAAGATGCGACGCAACTGGACGAACGTGCCAGTGGGCGGTGCGTCGAAGGACATCGCGCTCTTCTGGCTCGCGCGAGCACGGAAGCGACGGGTGTTCGCCAAGTTGGTCGCCGGTATCATCGCGAACAACAAGCAATCGTCCTGTGCTGCGTGCCAGAAGAGCGAGGAGGGCGGCTACGCGATGCACGTGGACCTGGCAAACTCGGGGCAAACTGCACATGACTCGTCAGCGATTGATCGGCTCATCGACGGCTTTGAACTCGAGTTTGGCGAGAACGAAGTGGATGCCGATCTCTGGAAGGCGTTCTTCCGCAAGCGAGCGACGTTTCTCACGCTCTGCAACGTTTGTACGTCGGCACTGCAGCAGAAGCAGCTCGCGCGGCTCGTCCAACAGCTGCATGCAGGTGGGCGAAAGCTGCGGGATGACGAATTATCGTCGGATGAAGACGACGATGTGTCCTTCGAGCCACTCGTTATCGGCCGCGTGTCCGTGGAGGGTCGCGTGCTTTCCAAGTGGCTTATTGCGGCGCGCAAGAAGCTCGGGGGTGTCTTCCCGCGCGAACACGCAAAGCAGGAGATGGAGGCGTACGCGAAGAAGATGCGCGCGAAGAAAGCCCGCAAGGGGAAGCAAGCTCACGTCGACTCGGACGAGGAAGACCCGTCAATCCACTGGAAGTTGCAGCTGAACGAGGCGTCCCGCGCGATCGCGCTGCGCTGGGTTTGGCAGGCTCGGGACTCGTGCTACACCGTGTTCGTCGAGCGCGCCGAGCAGCTGCGCAGTTCTCTCCTGGTCATGACCGACAAAATGCTCGAGGTGGATGACTGGTTCTACGGCAAAGAGCTGCGCTTGGATGGCGTGCGGTTGGTGGAGGAAGGTAGAGAGCTGCGCGAAGAGCAGACGCGCTACGACGAAGACATGCAAGCGAAGATCCACCAAACGCAGCGTGACTTGGACGCGTTCGAGACAGAAAAGCGCGAGGCAATGGCGACGGAGGCGCAAGCATTCCAGCAGATTCTGGCGCGGGAGGCCGAGGACGCGAAGTCGCGCACTGAGACCCGCGAGGTGGAATTGTTGAAGCTGCAGCGCAAGAAAGAGGCGGAGTTCGCGGCGTCGCAGCAACAGGCGAGAGTCGAGGGCACGCTCACGGCTGCGATGGTAAACGAGCAGCGCGCATTCTTGGCGCGTATGGAAGATGAGCGCGCCGCCGAGATCACCAGACTGGTGGCCGCGTCTGTCGAGCGCGAGAAGCAAAAACGGGACGTGTTCGAGCGCAAGCTCGCACTGGTGGACAGCTCCGTGCAGAATCGGCGCGCATTGGCGCAACACCGCGTGCTCAGTGTGCGGAAGGAGGCGCGCAATGCCGTGTGGCAGCGCGAGAGCAGCTGGCAGGCGCGCGCCCTCGGCTGGATGGAGCGCGCCAGTCGTAAGATCAGCGTGCGAGAACAAGAGGAGCTCGAGGCCCACGTGAGCGAAAAGAAGCGTCGCAAGCGAGTTGTTCTTGCGAAGTGACCGACGTCTGTCAATGTTGTGACCAGCCCTCTATTGAAAGCCAGCCACTAAGCACTTATCTATGGAGGAACAGTCTTTTATGAAAGTATACATTTGCACTCTTTGTGCAAACTCTTTGTGGTACTAAACCGGAACGGATGAATACTGTATCATCAACCGCCGACAGTCTTCACTGCACGCCAAGTTAATACGACTCACTTGTATATCT
>SMMQ01002709.1:20176-36956 GCA_008271595.1 [Pythium] brassicae (nom. inval.) | reverse complement strand
CTCCCCCCCCCTCCTTGATTCTGTCGATCGTCACCCTCCACGAGGCCATCCCTTTGCGAGAGAGAAAGATCGACCGCAGCGTTAGAGTTCGCTCTTCGCTTGGCGGCGGCCGTTGTGCGCAACCCCCTCGAGAGCCGCCGTCAGCGCGCGCGGCATCTCCGCTTCCTCCTAATTAAAGTTGCCACCGCTACTTGTGCATCACGTTCGTGGCCCACGACTTGGGTGCGTTGCTTGTGGAGAATGTTCACACGTCGTTTTGAGCGAAGTGGCTACCTCGACATCGACCTATCATTCAACATATACTCTAGCATAGGCGAATCGCATCAGTACCCCCTGGGTCATTATTTGCGAGATCGTCTTCGCCCAGTTGTAAAATCGCCCAAGCAAACAGCGCTTGAACACCACCAGCACTTGTCACTTGAGAGACGTTCGCCATGAGCTCGGACGGTGGGTGTAGCTTGTGTGGGGCGTTCCGTCGGTGGTGATGCAGGAGGCAGCACCTGACGCGAGTGCGTACCCCCTGTTTGCGCAGAAGATGAGCAAAAGAAGCGCTCGATCAACGAAATGTTCGGCGACGACGACTCGGACTCGGATGGCGACGACGCGCTGCGTCCCGGTGCGTGTTAGCGTGTGGTTGGGGCTGGATCATTGTACCGTTCTATTGCTCACGTGGCGTATACACTGTGGGTCCATGGGCGCAGCATCCTCGAGCGCCACGACCGCCGACGCGTCTGGGTGCGTGGAGAAGTCAGCACCAGCGCCTCTGTGGGGGTCGTGAGTACTTCTAACGCGCTCGGAGCGGGTGGCTGCAGACTCTTTGGCTCGGATTCGGAAAGCGACGATGACGTCAAGCCCCGCGCGCCGCCGCCAGCTAAACGCCCAAAGGTGACGGCGCCGCCTCCCAAGCGGAGCAAACCAGCGAAGGCGCACGGGAAGAAGGAGGCGCGTCGAGGCTCGGGTGAGTGTGTGTGTGTGTGTGGATAGCGTGCTTGAGACGGTCAGGAGAGGGGTGACAACTGGTAATGGTACGATGCAACGCGCCAGGTGACGAGTACGACTCGGGGGATGAGGTGGTGCACACGAAGGACGACGAGGACTTCATCGACCGGGACGACGACCTCGCCGACGTACTCGGCGAGTACGACGAGGACGCGCAGCGCTTCGACGACGAGCGGCCACTGGACGAGCACGCGGGGCGGTCGGCGAAGGAGGAAGAGGACGCGTTCTTCGATGACACCCTCAAGTCCCTGAAGACCGGCCGGCGCTCCAAGATGAAGCTGTCGCCGCAGGAGATGGAAAACATCACGCAGGAGATGCTCTACCGCATGGACAAGGCGCACCAAGACGACCTCGTGAGCATCGCTGAGCGCCGGCCCGCGCTCGAGAAGATCAAGTACGTCGACCACGCGCTCATGCTCATGCGCAAGCACCAGCTGCAGCCGATGCTCTTGGACTTCGACCTGCTCTCGGTGCGTGCGCCTATGAGAGCGAACCTCGTGGGTGTGGGTTGGGATAAGATGGGATGGGATGGAGGGCTCACCCCACCCCCCTCGGGCTCTACGACAGCTCATCAAGAAGTGGATCCACCCGCTGGACGACGGCGCACTCCCGAACGTCGGCATCCGCACCAAGATGCTCAACATGGTCGCTGAGATGCCGAGTGCGTTGTCGCGTTGCCGAATGCGTGACGCCCGCCCACTGATTTCACGCGCACTCACTCACTGCTCGTCTCTTGTGTGTGCGTCCAGTTTACAAGGAGCACCTGAAGCGCAGCGGCTTTGGCAAAGTCGTCATGCTGCTGTGGAAGCACCCGGAAGAGGTGCGACGCCTGCGTCGTGTCTGTTGGTGCTGCTAGGCTCTCTCGGGTGTCCTAACGTCCCCTTCCCAATCTGCGTGTGCCTGATCCAGACCCGCGAGAACAAAGACCTCTGTCGCGACCTGATCGAGCGCTGGAGCCGCTCGGTGTTCAACAAGACGCTCGACTTTTCCAAGCTCGCCGAGCTGGAAGCCGAGAAGGCCGAGAACGCCACGTACCGACGTCAAGAGAAGCGGTGCGTGCGTGTGGGAGCCGTCTGTCGCCATTGTCGGGCGATTGTCGTCTCACGCGTTGCGTCGGGTGTGGTGTGTGTGTGCGGTTGGGTATCTTGTCGCACTCAGGCAACAACAGCAGAAGACGTCGACGAGCAGCCGGAGCCAGGGCGGCGACGTGTTCGCGCGGGGCGGTGACAGTGGGGACGTGAAGCCCGCGACGAACTCGTCGGACCGCGCAGCGATCCCGCAGCAGCTGCGCTTTGACTTTCTGCACCGGCCGCGCTCGAAGATCGAGATGAACAACGAGATGGCGAAGAAAGCGCCCGCCGACGCCGACACCCGCAAGGCGCGGCTCGCGAAGCGCATGCAGAGCATCGCCAAGCCGGGCAAGAAGAGCAAGCGCGCGGTCGCAATCAGCATCGAGGGCAGGTAGTGCACTTCAGGTCGGATACTGGAAGAGGATTAGGACGACGACGAGAGGCTCTCGAGTGTAAGCGGTCAGGCGACCGGCGCTATACGTTTCCATACAACAATGCTTGACTTCTGAGTTCCTTCTCTTGGAGCCCGCGACGCACGACGACGACGTCGTGAAACGCCGCCGCCTCTGGAGCTATCTCCAGCTCGACGCCGCCTCCTGTCCACACAGTGTCGTGGGGAGATGGGACTCACGCGCGGCCGAGGCGAGCAGAGCGCGTTGGCGCCTCCTATGAACAAGCTTAACGAGGTCAAGACGTGCGTGTCCGTGCTCGACGACGGCTACCTTGTCGGCCCCGACGGCCACGAGAAGCGCCGAGCGGAGCAGGCTGGCGACGCGGCGGAGCGAGCGGAGGAGGAGCTCTGGAGCGCGAACCAGCTCGGAGATGACGCGGAGCGGACACCGCCGCACATGACGAGCAGACTCGCGTCCCTAAACCGAGAGCTCAAGGCGCTCGAAGTGCGCTACTTCCGCACTCGGCTCCAGCTGGAGAAGTCGATGGACAAGGTGCGTCTTCGCCCCGGAGAGGCGCTGGGTGATGCCTAGCGTCTCACAGCGTCAGTGCGTGCGCAGAACAACCAGCTCCGACAGGACATGACGAAGCTCCGCGGCCACTCGACGAAGCTCGAGCGCGAGACGTGCAAGCTGCGCAACCTGGTACGGTACTCCGGATCGTGTGCTGTAGTGAGAGCGCGAGGCGGTGCTGATGCGACCGACGACGAGCGCTGTCGTTGGGACGCAGCGCAGATCGACCGGATCCAGGCCGAGAAGAAGCAGTTGGAGCTCCAGGCGATCAACAACCGCGACTACGCCAAGAAGATCGAGCAGCGCTTCTTCATGGGCACGAAAGGACAGGTGCAGTGCGTTGGACGTGGCGCTCGTCAGCCAGTGTACACAGAGTGCGTACTGAGTCCACTTGCGTGAGCGAACCAATGCAATGTGCAACACAGTCGATCATTCAGTGCAACATCGAACTTGGGCGGCAAGTCAAGTCGCTCGAGAAGATCGTCCAGGACAAGAGCGCGGCGATCGAAAGCCAGCGAGTGGAGCTACAGGACGCGCACGAGAAGCTGCGGATCCTGAAGCGGGCGCTCGAGACGCGCTTCGAAGAGCTGCAGCTGAACGGCAGCCTGCACACTGGCGTCCTCTTCGAGCTGACTCGCCTCCAAGATCAGAGCACCAGCCTCGTGGCGCAACTTTCTGGCGAGCGCAAGAGCGCGAAAGTGCTTCAGGTACTTCACTCACACACCAGAGCGGCTGTCTTCGAGTCGCTCGTCCGCCCCTTTTCCGTTCGCTAACGCGGCCGTCGTACTTCAGCGCCGACTCGCCGATGCGCACTCGAAAGAGTCCGAGCTGGACGAAGCGCTCGTCGTTCGCGAAGCGATGATCGGGACCCTGGAGCGAGAGCGCGCGGCGCTCGAGGACCAGCTCGCGGCGCTGCGCAACGAGAGGCAGACGTTCGCGTTCGAGAAGTCGACTCTGCTCAAGTTCATCCAGGAACAAGCCGAAGTCAAGTTCCAGCTCGACGCGCAGGTTAAGCACGTGCACGAGGCGAAGGCGGCCGAGCTCTCCGCACTGCACCAGAAGCTGCAGCTCGCGATGGAGGAGCGAGCGCAGGTGCAGGACGCGCTCCGAGCATCCAGCATCCAGTGCGAGCGCCTCCAGTACGAGTGCCAGAGTCTGCGAGCCAGTAACGAAGACGAGCAGAACCTGAAGTTCGAGCTGCAAGCTCGAGAGCAGGCGCTGGCTCTGCAGGTTGAGCAGCTCGGCGACGCACTGAGCAAGAAAGACGACGACTTCAAGGCAGCGCGGGGAGTGTGCAAGGAGCTCCAGAGCGCGGTGGAGAGCTACGAACTCGAGTCGCAGGAGCAGCGCGCTCGGATCGAAGCGCTCAAAGGCGTCGAGACGGAGCTCCTCCAGGCCGTCGCCCAGAAGCAGAGCGAGGAACTTTCTCTGCGCACTGCGATGGAAAGTGCGCTGCGCGACCTGGAGACGCTGTCGAAGCAGCGCAACGACGCTGCCAAGGCGATGAACGAAGCTGTGACGATCAGCGCGTCGTCCTTGGACGAGCAGCAGGCGCTCGAGTCCAAGATTGAGGCGCAGCGGAAGCAGCTCGAGCAGCTCAGGCACTCGAAGAGCTTGCTGCAGAACGCGATGCTCGAGCAGCTCTCGGCGCTGCGGAAGCAGCTGCAGCTCGAGCGCGTGCAGCGGATCGACGCGGAGGTCAAGGTGAAGCAGCTCTTCGCCTTCTCGAGTCCGAGCAGGAGAAACGAGCGAGCGCAAGCGGATTCGCGGCATGGACAGCGTCGATTCGGCCAGGAGGAGCCGGGGACGACGCTGGTTCGCCAGTTTGCAGATCTTGGAGCCCAGACGTCTGAGACTGGGTCGCTAGATCCCGAGGCGCCCCAGCCGCTGCCACCGCCCACAATGGCCGGAGCACCGTCGCCGCTACCAGAGTACTTTCGCAGCTTGACGCACTTTCACCCGAGTCCACCGTCGGACGTGTCGTCGTCCGACAGCGACGACAAACTCGAAGACTACGACCACGCTGCGGTGCAGCCGCTGGCAAAAGCGACTCTGACGTTGCAGATCCCGCCGTCCTCGGGTTCTGTGCCCCCTCTCGAGAGCTCTCCCGAGCACCGAGTCGGCTCCGTGCCGCCGCCTGAAGACCACATCTCGCTACTGGAGCTCGCTGAAGGAGACGACGTATGACCAGTTCGTTACGTGGATATCTATAAACTACCGCCACAAGAGATCATAAATACGGGAATCGACAGAAGTCAGAGTGAGCTGAGGATGTCGCCGTGCAGGTACCCGACGTGCTTACCGCCCCACGTGAGCGTGACGTCGAACGGGATCGGCTGCGCCTCGGAGAACACGGGCGTCGCGTGCGAGAGCAGGTCGCTCTCCTGGATGCAGAGCACGCCCTGCCCGCCGTGGCCCTTCTCTGCCGTGATCGTCACGGCGATGTGCACGACGCCGTTCACGGCTTTCGTGATTGCCGTGTGCGTGAGCCCCTGGTGCCCGGCGTCGGTCCACGCCGCCGTGCGGCAGTTCGTAAGCGCCAGCAGCGACTCCTCGAGGTCGTCATCCTTGGAGCTCGACTGGAAGCCGTTCTGCACCGAGTGCGCCACCTCGTACACCTTGCGTTGCAGCGCGTACAGGTCCTCCGACGGCAGCGGGAACACGGTTGTGATGCTCACCGGCTCGACCGGGACGAGCTCTAAGTGGACCGCCGACAGCGTCGACAGCCGGTCGCCAGCGGCCATTGCGAGCGGGTGCACGCCCTGGGCGTCCGACGAAAAGTCCGAGTACAAGTTGGGCGTTGACAGCGTGCCGCCGCGCTGCGAGCTCGCGGCGATTGACGACCGGGTCCGGTCCTTGCCGAGCACGCGGTCCACGAGGTTCGCCACCGAGCGCTTCTTCTTCAGCCCCGACGGCCGCGCATGCTGCTGCTGCAACGGGTCGGACAAGCGGCTGCTGGTGAGCGAGTCGTTCCCTTGGCTGCCCGAGGCGCTCGCTGTTTGCGGAGCGCCGGGCGACGCGTTCGGGTTGTGCGGCGCTCGGTGCGCTCGGTGGTGGCGAGACGCTGAGAGGGACGACAGCGAGAGCCCGGCGTCGCGCGGCGCCTCGGTCGTCCAGATGTTCGCGTCCAGGTTCACGAGCTTGAGCTTGAACTCCTGCACGCCCGTCTTGTCGCGCAGCGCGTGCTTGCCGCGCTGGAAGTCCCGGTGCGCCGCTTCGTCCATTTTGTACGAGAAGAACCGGTCGATCTCGAGCTCGTACAGGCTGCACACGGGCTTGTGCGTCGACGTCACCACCTCCTCGCACAGCCAGTACGCCACGTTGCGCAGCCGCTGCTTCGTGTCCTGCAGCGAGTGCGCGAGCACGCGGTCCTTGTACGCCGGCGCCGGGTACGACGCGCTGTCGGTCTCCCCGTCCGCGTCCAGGAACAAGTCGCGGCAGCTGCGCTCTGCGAGCGACGCGAACGACGCCCCTGTGCCCACTTGACGCGGGTAAGACGGCAAGAACTGGATCGGCGGCTCCTCAAAGCCGCAGAAGACCTCCTTCGCCTCGATGGCCGCGCGCAGCTCGTCGAAGCGCAGCAGCTCCTTCCACTTGCGCGCCGCGTTGTCCGCCACAAGCTCAGACTTCGAGAGCAAGTCGCTCGCCTTCTTCCCTTCGCGAGGGTTCGCACTGCTGCCGTTGCTCACCAGCGAGCTGTTGCGGCCGCTCACAGTCGACCGCCTCACTGTCGTCGCAGTCGACGACGCGCTCGAGCTCCTGTCCGCTCGGTTTGGGAACGTTGCGGACTGCTGGGTCGCGAACAGTCCGTCGATGAAACTGAACCACGACGAGCTGCCTTGCAGCTTCTCCTCAAGCAGCTCCGGTGAGGGCGCCTCACTGCCACCAGCGACGTCCTTGGCAATCTTGATCTGGACTTCGGGCTCCGACTCGGGAACCGTCGTGTTCCGCAGGTTCGAACGCGGCGAGTTCGAGAGCATCGACGCAGTCAGTGGTGGCTCTGCGACCGGCTGGTGCTGTAGCTCCGCGCTCTGCGGGGACTGCAGCAGCGTGAACGGGAGGTTGTCGTCGCACGACGAGTAGACCTCGCGGTAGACCACGTCGCCGAGACCGAGCACGTCGTCGCTAGACGCCGACACGTTGCTGCTGCGGCCAAGGGAGTTGCGGCTCTTGAAGTACAGCAGACTCCACTCCACCGGCACGTTCGCGTTCTGATGCGCGTCGCTAGGACTGCTCAAGCGGTCGAGCGACTGGCGCGGCTGCCCGCCGACGCTGACGCCGCTGCCGACAGATTTGAGCTTCGTGTCGATCGCCGTGTCGGTTGCCTGCTTCAGGCACTCGGCTTTGAACGCCTGGTCCATCAAGCTCAGCACGCGTTGCTGCGGCAACTCGACGTCGTAGTTGAGGTTCCCCGACAAGATCGTGTGGTGGTACAGGTTCGGGAAGTCCACGGCCGCGCGGTCCACGTCCATGCCGAATGAGTGGATGAGGCTCGACGCGATCGCGTGCTTTTCCTGCACCGAGCGCTGGCTCCCGGCAAAGTCGCTGCCTGGAGAGCTCAGGTTGCACGACACGAACGCGATCGAGGCGTCAAAGTACCGGATCGGGATGCCCACAACCTCTTTGAACGTCTTGCGCTGGCTCCACACGCGCCCATCCGCCGCGTGGAACCGAAAGTTGCCGCTCGCGTCATCCGCGTTGTTCACGAACACGATCTGGCACACGAGCGCCTGCACTCGCGAGCCACAATAGCAACACATCGTAAGCACGAGCCTGCTGACAACACGACGACCAGCTGCCTGCTCAAGCGACACGCACATCCTGGATAGACCCCCGGAGCGTGCTGCCTGCGAGCGACGTGATGGAGCGATATGCTGTCGGGTAGTTCCTCCGCAGCAGGTACTTGCGGATCGCCTGCTCCACTTGCTGGACGCTCGCGCAGCGCTGCAGCGAGAACACATACAGGTCCTTCCCTGCAGGTATCCACGCCTCCTGCACCCGGTCGACGCACAAACGACACGGTCAGAATAGGCGACACGACACGACACGACACGACACGACACGCACCAAGTTGGTCGGGAACTCGTTCCAGCCCATGTCGAATGTCGTCACAAACACCGTCGCGGTTCCAAAGTGTTGCCGCTCGTGTTCGCGCTGCAGCGCGCTGCGCCGCGCAAAGTCCTCCGAGCTCTTCGGGCTCACGTGCGAGCTGCTCTTGCCGTACGAGCTGCCGCCAGCGCCCTGGACGTGGACGTGTCGCCCGATCCAGATGTGGAACTTGCCGTAGATCACGGCGTTGACGAACCCCTGCAGCGGCAGGATGGATGCGTGCAGCATCTTGAGCACGAACACGTCGTCGCTCGTGATCGCCGAGTAGCCGCGGTCTGCGACAGCCGGCAGCCAGCACGCGATGAAGCCGCCAATGTAGATCGTGAGGTTGTGCACGACGCCGTCGTACGCATCGCGCGCGTCGGCGTTCTCGTAGCTCTCCAGGCGCTTCCGGATGTCGCGCTTCACGAGTGCGAGCAGCCAGCAGAGGGCAGCGCCGCCCGCGAGCACCCAGAAGTAGAGCACACCGAGCTTCCACCAGAGCTCTTCTGCGTGGTGCTGCTCGCCAGGGATCACGACCCAGCACCAGTTTCCAGCGTCCCCGAACTTCCCGACTGCGCGTGTCCATACAGAGCGAGCGAGAGCGAGAGCGAGAGAGAGACTTTCGTGTGAGCAACTCGCCGCTCTCCTCAAGCTCACTACAAGACGCACACAACAGAGAGAGACGCACAGCCGAGCGCGAGGAACGCCGGTAGCAGCGAGCACACGAGCGTGCCGAGGATGTACCACTTGATGCGGCGCTGCAGCATCTGCTGGTCCTCGCCCATGCACACCCAGCGGAAGAGGTTGAACGCCATGACGAGGTTCCACGCAATCGGCGCGCCGTCGCCGAACGTGATCACCACCGCCTGCAGGTTGCAAATGTTGCTAGCGTGTTCGCCCGCGCTCTGGTCGAACGTGCGCGTCGGTAGCGTGCCGAAGATGCGGCCGAGCGCGCCGACGAGATCCTGCGCAGTCATTGCGTCGGCCAAGAGTTCCACTGACACGCACGTGCCGCTATAACGCAAGAACGCACCAGCCATGCGAGCACGTGCACAAGCTCCTTGGTGACGTCGAGGTGGTGCGGCGCGGCGGTGGCGGTGGCTGCGTGTCCGCTGGCCTTGACGCGGCGTGCGTACCAGTAGCGTCCGAGGATGTAGAGCGCGCCGACGATGGAGAGCCCCGAGGACGTGGCGGCCGCAACGGTCTTCATGAGCTCCTGCCGCTCGGCTCCAGGATCGTCCGAAGCCGCGGCCATGCGGCGGCTGAGGGCGGCGGGGTAGCGCCTCCGTGGCCCAGTGAGCGGTAGTCACGCGCAGGACAGACAGAGCGCGAGTGAAGCCGTACACACCCACGCGCACGAGAGTCACGAGGGTGGAGCACCCTATTGTTGTGTCTTGGGGAGTCACACGAGCAACTGTCGCTCTTTTGTAAAACTTTCCCTTGGTTTCTTCGCGCCTTTGGGGGTGAGTGGCATCGTGGAGCTTTCAAACTCCAAGATAGTTGGACATTCGACAGATGGACAAGGAAGATGGGGCAAAAGAAAAAGAACAATGTTGATGGTTGAAATAAAACTTGAAAGTGTTTTTGGTGTTTTTGATGTGATATCTGCCACGTCCAGAATGCCGTTCACATCAGACCAGCGCGTGCCCAGCACTCACACAGCTGTGGGATAGTACTACGCGGGTACATGCAAGCGATGTGCACGTGTGTTGAGCTCGCGTATTGAGCAATGTCTATGGGTGTGAACTACTATATCACGCCGATCCGAATTCTTTGTGCAAAGTGGAGACTCGTCAAACCAAGCGACATGATTGGCTGGATAAAAACCGTGACGCAACCGAGGTCATCGATAAATATTTGTCCTAATTCTATAATATTAGGACATGGAACCACTTCACACTCAGGAACAGGACAAAATGTTATTGTCGTTTTAGGACAAACAATTCTGACAGTGTAGCCATTTCGCTCGATTTAGCATCGAATTGGAACCTCGTTTGTCCGCCCCAACTCATCTTGATCACCTCGCACGGGTGCGGATGCGGCGGCTGCGTAGTGCGTCCAGCCGCGACCCCATCAGTGCCGTCACGACCAGCGATCCGGGCGCCGCTGCTTCGAACGCACTGGGCGACAACATGACCGCTTCGAGTATAGCTGCCACGATATCGTCCTTGTTACCAGCACAGGTCACTGTCACTGCAGTCACCCCAAGCCGCGCGACTAACTCAGCGCGTGACGGCAACTTGAAACTCGATGTCAATGCAGGCAAGCGCTTCAACGCTCCGCCAGGCGGGCGAAGCCCGGGCTGCTTCCCACTCTGCGGCTGGGCGAAACACTCGGCAAAGATTCCGGTGTGTTCGGAGGCGACGACAACGAACACGCCAGACGCCTCTATCTCCAGCACGAAACCGGTGTCTACAGCACAGCAGCCCTCGCAGATTGGTAATCTCCCGCATTGCTATGCAAAGGAGGAAAAGAGTCCCGCTACGCCATTCAAGCAGATTATGTCGCCGACGCGCCGCCGCAACAGTTTGTTCAACAAGATACCCATGATCCGCAAGCCCACAGTATGCGAGCAATGCCGAGCAACCCTGGGAGCAGACAGCGCGACAAGAACAGCATCCGATTTGGGACCGATCAAGGGCAGCTCAAGGATCCGCGGAGGCCCCACCACGCCTACGAACCGCTGCGTCATCTGCAGCAAGGTGAGCGCGTTCGAAGCGCGGCTTACGAAGGCGTTCTTCTCACCAGACCTCATCAACGGCAAGGGCGAATGCTACTCGGGACTGACCATCGAACGCTACCGGAACTGGTTCAAGGAGCGTCCGTCGATGCTTGAGACGGTCTACAAAACCGAGTCCAAGCGCATCGCGATGCTTACAAAGCTCCACCGGCAGCACAAGCTGCACTACCACAAGCTCGAGGACGAGTGCACCGACATCTGCAAGGCATTTGCAGCAGCCACGTGCTTCATCAGCGTGGCGGACGGCGACCTTGAGCTCATCGTCGGCAACTCCGGGTCAATGCTGCACTTCTCCTGCGTCCCGCGCGAGATCGGCATGTGCGACTTCGCAATGGGAGCCCAGGAGCAGCATCTGCTTGTCAGCGACGTCGCGGCAGACCCCGTGTTCCGAGAAAACCCGCTGCTGCTGGCGACCAAGGCGATGTTCTACTTTGCCATCCCAGTGTTTGTCAACGGCACCGCGATCGGCGCAATCGCAGTGATGGATATGAGCGCTCGAACGGATCCCCCCGATCCAGCAGCGGTCGTGTTGATGAAGAAGGCAGCCGAGTCAATGGGCTCACGCGTGTCTGCGCATCTTGCGGGCAAAGGCGCGAGAAAGGGACTCTCGAGTCGAATCCTGAGACGGCAACCGCGGCGGTAGCTGCCTGTCGATGGCAACTTACGTCTTGCCGGCTTGTTTACTTGCTATGGATGTCATCCTCGGCAACGCGGCGGTCTCACTCTGTCACGAAGCTACAATCCGCTGGCGGGGATGCTGCTGTCGATGATCTTGGCTGCTGCTTTCGCCGACAAGAGGCAGTTGTCGAACGTCGAGCCCAAGAAGGCGTCACCCGCCACCACGATCTTCGGCGAGTGGCTCAGGACGACAGCACGCGCCGCTTTCCCGTCTGGGTCAGCATACGTGCTCGTCACTTGGGAGATTCTGCGCCACCACATTGCACGAACGAGTCTGTCAGTGATCACCAGCGAGCGGCCCGACTCATGCACCGATGTTTGTCTCTCGTTTGTCGCACCTCCAGCGGTGCAGGAGCACGTCCTGCTCAACAGGAAGGAACGGCAGGAGCTTCTTGACCGACTTCGTCACGGTCGCAACGATCTCGTCGTTCTGCTCCTTGTTGTCCATGTGCTCAACGCCAAAGGAGACGGTCGTGTGCACGAGAAGCGCATAGTGGTCGCCGCTGCTGCTGATCGGTTTCTTGAGGTTGTCCCAGCACAAGTACCGCACGACGTCGTCCTCCTCCTTGGACACGTACTTGGCCGTCCAGCCAAGCTCGCGCACGCGAGACGCGACTTCCGTGTCGAACAGATACGCCAGTGCGAATCGCTGCGAGTACTGCACGGCTTTCAGCGCATCGACGGTAGCTAGTGGTGCAGCGAACCCCACACTTCTCTCTAGGATGGACAGAACCTGCAGAGCCAACCGCAGTCCAGTCGGTGAGAGATTGCAGCTGCAAAGACATGCCATTCATGCAACGAACGTACATTCGGCACCGGACACGTCAGCACAAGGTCGTTCACGATCTCCTCGTGACCATCGGCCGCAGTGACGCGGATCTGGGACTCATTCAGAATCTCAAAGCGCTCGAGCTCTCGGGAAAGCGTTGTCGGCGTGCCTGGGCAGCATACACAGTAAGTACGCACAACACCCAAGGCACAAACTACCTGCAATACGCACCGTCCAGCAACTGCTGCACAAGTGCGCGGAAGCCGAGCACGTTTGGAGTCACCGTGTGTTCGTTTCTACTGGAGATGCGGGACGGCTCTCTGTGCGCATCCTGCGAGATCAGGCGCTCGTCGAATGGCGTGAGCTGCTGCGACACGAGCGTGCGCACGTCGTCATTCTCTGCCGTGAAGCGCGTGAGGTACTGCGCGCCGATGTCCACGTGCACATCGCGGTTCTTGCGGAAGGACCTGTCGAGCGCGTGACGCAATGAGTGCTTTGCGACTTGCAGAGTGTTGTCTAGCGACTGAGGACGCACCGAGCCATCATCCGACCACCCGCGATGTTGTTCTTCTCCCACACGACGGCGACGCTCTGCAGCAGCTGCGCGATCGCGGCGCCCGTCACGCCCGCGCCGACCACGAGCACCTTGCGTGGTGTCGTCATCTTGTGCGTCAAAACTGGGGAACGCTTTCGAAGCTCTTCAACGCCAATGGCTATCATGTGTTCAAACGGATACTATGCGTCTACTATTGCAAACATATATTGACAATGGATAGAGAACGTCAATTTAGAAATATTCAAGGACCATGACAGCAATAAGAATCCATGAAACCGCTATTATAAATACTATTAGCCTATATTCCGTCATTTCATGAATTATTTGCCTACTGCAAGCGCCCTATTTTGAGCGCGGTGGAGGAGAAGAAACAGATCGATCTGCGCACGCTCCGGAACGACAGCAACAGGGGAAGACCACCGCTGCTGCACAGACGAGATGAAGATGCTGCAGCGAGAGCAGCATGCTGTGGTCGCCATCAATGGCGCACCAACACCGCCACCACCAACGCCACTGGAGCCTGCGACGCCGTTTGCGCGACCTGCCGCACCGTTCGCGCTCTCGATGCTCGCGGCCGCAAAGTCCGCAAACGGCGGCGACGATTGCGGCACGTACGCACTGCCGAATGTCGTGCTCCGGAAGGTGGCACCGCAGCCGCTCTTCGCGGTGCGTGGGCGTGTGTCTATTGGCGCTTGAGTTGGCTTGGATTGCGTTATGCGAGCGCGAAAGGTGGCGTGACGGACAATGCCTACACGCGCATGCAGAACTTTGGCGACGAGGCGTACTTGATCAAGCCGCCGACGCAGATGATGCGCTTCCTCGACGCACTGCGCTACCACAAACCCACGGACGTTGAGCGCTGCGAGCTGAACGTCAGCAGCTCTGCGGAGCGTCTGCATTTGCACCACCTCAACGATGTGAGGACCGCTGGCGGCGGAAGCGACTCGGTTGATCTGCAGTAGGGTGGGACGACTGACTACTGACGCGCTGTGTACTTGCCACGCTCTTCTGCTGGTTCCCGCACACAGATCTTAGTCGTCTGTGGCGCCCGCAAGGGCTTCCGCTTCAACTCGCAGGACATCAACACGCTGCGCACGCTTTCGGAGCAGCTGGCGACCCAGTTCGACGTAGCCGACCAGGCGTTTCGCGCGCTGCCGCTCGAGGTGACGCGGTTCAAGTTTGCGCCGCTGAAGCGGATAGAGGACGACCCACAGTTTTTCCACCACGTGAGCACGCAGCTCACGCCTGAGTTACCGCCGGAGCTGTGCGAGGAAGCGACGCTGCGGTGGCGCGCGCTGGCGTTCCAGTGGCACGCGCGCAAGTACATTGAGGCGTTCGCACGGCTCCGCGACACGGTGCTGGGCATCCGGGAGCGGTTGCAGCAGTTCTTCACACGTAAGCTGCAGCTTGAGACAAAGGATTTGGGCGACGCAGGTACAACCGACTGTCGTGCTCATGCCCTCTGTCTCGCACAATGTGTGTGGCTGTGTGTGCACTGTATTGCGCTTGCGTCGCGCGGGCTACTCACTTTCTGCTCGCTCTTCTGTGCTGCGTGCTGCGGTGGCTGCCTGCGCTCGTGTGCAGTAGAAGCAGAGTTCGAGGCGAAGGCGCACCATCCGCTGCCGTCGTTCCTGTTCGTGCTCATCCAGAAGTACCACCGCGAGTTCCGGGAAGAAGAGATGCAGTGGACGACAGCGTCGACCGAGCCGCCTGTGGACTCGATCGCGCAGTTCGCGCTCTTCATCGCGAGCGCGTTGGTGCACCGCGCGCCGCTGACTGCCCGTGAGATGCGCAGCATGGAGGTGATGCTGCAAGTGCTGTGAGTTGGTTGCCATGTGACTGTGTGCTGGTGGGGTGTGTGTGTTGCACGCTCTCAATGTGTCTGACTCGTCCGCGTGGGCTGTGGTTGTGGTTCCTGGCTGCTGCGTTACAGGAAAGTGACGTACCGAGTGGACTACGAGCTCCTGACGCTCGACCTTATCGGCGTATGGCGGGGCGGTTCCGGAGGCGACGCCGAGGCGGCTTCGAGTGCACACACAGACAGAGGCGGCGCGGTGACCCACGGCGCGCTCAGTGCTCTGCTCTACAGCTTTCTGTCCACGGTGCGCGAGCTGCGCCTGGTACCGCGGCAGAAGGAGCTGCTGCTCCCGCAGTCACGGTCACGCCGCGCGCGGCGCCGCTCGACGTCCATGCGCGGCGGCTCGGACGGTCTGTCAGTGCCGCTCTGAGCGTTAGAGCGGCCCAGGCGCCGCCTCGGACCGAGCAACGGCTTCGAAGTACCGGTTGGCGAGCGAGTGAGCAGGTTTCGAGCGCGGGTCGCGCCCGCAGGTTCAATTGTTAGTATGAGCTCGTTGAAGTGATCACGTTCCTGTAAAACAGCGCGTACTGGCCGAGCCGGAGCCGCGTTGAGATGCGCCGTCCTGCTGGCAGATACATGTATCTCGCGCGCTCGTGCGTCCGGGACACGGCGCTGTGCTCTCGACTTGTGGCTCTTGGCCCTGGACTTCAGTCGACGACATCCCACGTTGCCATTTCCGGTTGTCGACAGGAATGTCCGATCGCGAGCCAATGTGTTTGGATGCAACTGTGCTTTTACACGAACCTCAGGTTGGATGGTGCTTCGTCGTTCATGTGTTCACGCAAGACAACGAGGACGATACAGACACGATCATGGCGAACGTTGCCAGCAACAAGAAACATGAGGACGGCGCGCGCGCAGACAATAAACAGTTTTTTTGCCTCTCTTGTTTTTTACTCACAAAAATATACGCGAAAACATCCGGTCTCGCAACTGACTCGAAACCGCTTTTCGGCTGGCGCCGCATCGCAACACTCGCACGATTCGATTCCCACACGCAACACCCGCGGCCGAGAGCGAAGAAGCCACGAGCGCAGAAGAAGAGGAGCAGCAGCAGCAGCAGCAGCAGCAGCAGTCGCGCCAGTAGCGCTCCCTCTCGCTCTCTTCCTTCTATTCCTGCTCCTGCTGGCGACTTCCCTCTTTCCCCCTCCCCGACACACCCACGCACACACCCACACCCTCGCGCACTCGCGCACAGTGATACGACACGATGGACGTCGGCGCTGAGGTGGAGGTGCGCGTCGCAGGCGTGTGGACGCCCGGCATCATCATCGACCGGTATGTGAGCCCCATCGAGGTCTCCGGCGCCGTGGCCACCATCAAGTTCGACGACGGCACGATCACGGAGCGCAGCGTGCCCGAGGACCCGGCGCTGGCCGGTGACGACGTGCGGCCGCTCGCAGCGGGCGGCGCCGGCGCCGCGGCGCTCGACGTCGACGACCTCACGGCGCTGCTCGAGCTGGACGAGAGCTCGATCCTCGCGGCGCTCGAGTGCCGCTTCCTCAAGCAGAAGATCTACACGAACACGGGCACGATCTTGCTCGCGGTGAACCCGTTCCAGAAGCTGCGCGGGCTCTACGAGCGCCAGGTCATGTACGCGTACCTGCAGTCGTACGAGACGCGGCAGAGCCACCAGCGCGGCAGCAAGGCGCTGCCGCCCCATATTTATCAGGTCGCGGGCGAGGCGTACAAGGCGATGCTGCTCGGGCTCAACGGCGTCATGAACGACCAGTCGATCCTCGTGAGCGGCGAGAGCGGGAGCGGCAAGACTGAGTCCACCAAGTTCCTCATGGAGTACCTCGCGCAGGCGGGCGACAGCAACCAGTCGCTCTCGGCCTCGCGCCTCGGGCAGCCGGGCATCGCCGCCAAGGTGCTGCAGACTAACACGCTGCTAGAGTCGTTCGGGAACGCGCGCACGCTGCGCAACGACAACTCGAGCCGATTTGGCAAGTTCATCAAGCTCCACTTCACGTCCGGCGGCCGGCTCACGGGCGCGAGCATCCAGACGTACCTGCTCGAGAAGGTGCGGCTCGTGTCCCAGTCGCTCGGCGAGCGCA
>SMMQ01002709.1:3083-20160 GCA_008271595.1 [Pythium] brassicae (nom. inval.) | reverse complement strand
GGGCGCCCCGCCCCGCCGGCGGGCCGCGCCATGCCGTCGGGCGACTACGGCGACGTCGCGGGCGCCGCGAAGCAGTTCCTGCACTACCGGTACCTGAACCAGAGCCAGTGCTTCCAGCGGCGCGACGGCGTCGCGGACCAGGAGATGTTCCAGCGCGTCGTGGACGCGATGGAGGTCGTAGGCTTCACGCCGCCGGAGCGCGCGGGCATCTTTGACCTGCTCGCCGCGCTGCTGCACATTGGGAACCTCACGTTCGAGCACGACGAGAACAGCGACCGGGGGTCGGCGGCGCCCGCGTCCGCGTCTGCGGCCTCGGCCGCGACGGACCTCGCGCCGAACTGCATCTGGTCGCGCGACGCGGCCGCGAGCCTGCTCACGGTCGACGCCGGGCAGCTCGAGAAGGCGCTGAGCGTGCGCAAGATCCGCGCGGGCACGGACTTTGTGAGCGTCAAGCTCTCGGCCGAGCAGGCCAACAACGCGCGCGACGCGCTCGCGAAGGCGCTCTACGGCCGGCTCTTCGACTGGATGGTCGGCAAGGTGAACGAGTTCCTCAAGATGGACGACTCGCAGAAGGCCAAGGGCGGGATGCACTTCATTGGGATCCTCGACATCTTTGGCTTCGAGGTCTTCCCGAAGAACTCGTTCGAGCAGCTCTGCATCAACTTTGCGAACGAGACGCTGCAGCAGCAGTTCAACGAGTACGTGTTCAAGATGGAGCAGCTCGAGTACGAGTCCCAGGGCGTGGACTGGAAGTATATCGAGTTCGCGGACAACCAGGACTGCGTGAACCTCATCTCGCAGCGGCCGACGGGCATCCTGCCGCTCGTGGACGAGGAGTGCCTCATCCCCAAGGGCAACGACACGACGCTCGCGTCCAAGCTCTACCGCGCCTGGGAGGGTCACGCCCGGTTCGCCGCCTCGCGCATGCAGAAGGCGAGCGGGCTCTTCACGATCGTGCACTACGCCGGCAACGTCGAGTACTCGTCCGTCGGCTTCCTCGAGAAGAACAAGGACGTGCTGCACCAGGAGGCCGTGGACCTACTCGTCTACTCGCCGCGCGAGGGCAGTTTCACGCGCATGCTGTGCGAGGGTATCGGCTCGCGGGAGCGTACCAAGTCGTCGCCCCGCCAGCGCGCGGCCGCGAGCAAGCAGCGCGGCGCGAGCGTCGGGCTCCAGTTTAAGGAGCAGCTCACGGCGCTGCTCGAGACGCTGCAGACGACGAATCCGCACTACGTGCGGTGCTTGAAGCCGAACGACGTCTCGGCCGCGGGCACGTACGACCGCGAGCGCGTGCTGAACCAGCTGCGCTGCAACGGCGTGATGGAAGCGGTCCGCGTCGCGCGCGCGGGCTTCCCGATCCGCATGCCGCACGACGAGTTCATCGCCCGGTACTTTAGCTTGAAGCGGGCGGCGAACCCGCTCATGGCCAAGAAGCCCGGCGTCACGACGTCGTTCGGGCTCGGCGACGAGGACTCGCAGGCGTCGCTGCTTGCGGGCGAGGCGAAGGAGCTGCTCAAGGACCTGCTCACGATCCTCCCGAAGGAGCACGACGCGAGCTCAGCGCAGAGCCCGTTCGAGAACTCGGACCAGGTGCAGTTCGCGACGCGGTGCCTGGCCGTGGGCATGCAGATGGGCACGTCCAAGATGTTCCTCAAGAAGTCGGCATACGCGTACCTGGAAGAGCTCCGGTCGCAGCGGCTGCACCGGCACATGGTCAAGATCTTCCACGCGATGCTCTGCTTCTGCGCGCGGCGGCGGTACCTGAAGCTGCGCCACGCGATCCAGTCCGTGCAGCTGGCGTTCCGGTACAAGAAGCGGCGCGAGCAGAACCGGCGGCGCAAGCTCATCGCGATCCGCCGGCAGAACGGCCGCATCATCCAGGGCTTTGTGCGCGCGACGGTGCAGCGCCGCAAGTTCCAGCGCTTCGCGACCGTCGTGCGCTTGCTGCAGTGCCGCTTCCGGTATCGCCGCATGCTGCGCGCAGTGTCCAAGGCGGAGGAGCGCAAGCGCCAGGAGAAGCTCCGGCGGCTGCAGTTACAGCAACAGCAACAGCAGCAGCTGCAGCAGGCGATCCAGTACGCCGACAGCAACACGGGGTCGTCCGACAGCTCGTCCGAGGCGTCCATGTCGTCGAACGACGTGGACGGAGGCGACACGTCGTCGACATACTCGGACGACGTGTACTCGAACGACACGTTCCCCAAGCACGGGCTCACGACCGTGGACGAGCAGAGCAACCAGCTCATGCCGCGCCGGCAGAGCCACTTTGCGGGCCGCCAGAGCCACGCGATTGACACGCTCCGGCCGCTCGAGGGCCACCCGCTGCACCATAACAACCGCATGTCGCGCACGTACAGCGACAATCTGCACTCGAACTACCACGGCGGCGGCGCGCCGAGCGGGTTCCTCGCGGCCCGCACGAGCGGGATCCCGCCGCGCAAGTCGTCGTTCCGCAGCACGCGGTCGTCGCGCGCGGTGGCGCTGCCGCGCCTGGACGTCGTGCAGCAGACGCAGTGGGTGAACGACGAGGACCGGTTCAGCTGCCACATCTGCAACAAGCGCTTCAACATGTTCAAGCGCAAGCACCACTGCCGCGCGTGCGGCGAGGTGATCTGCAACAGCTGCTCGCTATACCACCGCATCCAGAGCCGCTCGATGCGCGTGTGCGTCTCGTGCGTGGCGTTCCACTCGCTCGAGAGCCCGACGTCGTCGACGGCGTCAACCGCGTTCTCGCAGATGAGCAACGGCCGGTCCGGGTCCGGCGGCCGCAAGCAGTCGAACGCGTCGAACCCGGGGCGGAGCAGCACGATGAGCGGCCAGTCGGCGCAGTCGTGGCTCAACCCGTGGCCGGAGCCGCCGTTCCCGGAGGACGAGGAGGAGCGCCTCGCGGTGCTCAAGGAGCTCAACATCCGCGAGCTCGCGACGTCCGGCAAGTTCAACATGTACTGCGAGGTCGCGGCCAAGACGATGAAGTGCCCGATCGCGTACGTGAGCATCATCGAGGAGGAGGAGCAGATCTTGGTGGCGAACATCGGCATGGCGCACACGACGCTCCCGCGCGAGCTCTCGTTCTGCGCGCACACGATCTGCCAGCCGAGCGTGCTCGTGGTGCTCGACACGAAGAACGACGAGCGGTTCCGCGAGAACCCGATGGTAAAGGGCGACAAGGGCGCCGTCAAGATCCGGTACTACGCCGGCGCGACGATCTTCTCCCGCGACGGCCACGCGCTCGGCACGGTCGCGGTCTTTGACACCAAGCCGCGGCGCGAGGCGGACCAGGAGCACATTGGGATGCTGCAGCACCTGAGCTTCCTGGCGAGCGAGAAGATGACGCAGAGCACGATCCACGAGGACTCGGACAGCGAGTTCCTGTAACTTGCGCGTTGGCGGTCGGCGCCGCTGAGCGGGCTTCCGTATACTTCTGTTGGCGAGGACCTGCGCGGGGTTGGCGCGGCGTGTGCAGACTGGTGCTCGCCAGCAACGTGCGGCCTCGCGACCTCAGGCCGTGTGGGCCAGACAGACACCCCCCCCCCGTTCTCGGGAGCTAACCTAATTTTTATCCAGATCTCAATAGAGTTGACGTGTGTGTGCGTGTGCGTGTGCGTGTGTCGAGTGAGCGCGTGAGAGAGAGTCTGGTCGTGTTGTTGGAGGTGGCGGTCTGAATAAGTGCCAAGTGTGCTCCGCATTGTGGAGTCGGACTGCACCAAATTGCGACTCGACGCTCGAAAACCGAATGTCGACTGAAGTGAATAAAATTGCTGTTTCGGGGTGTCTTGCTATCGTCGAAACCTCGAGGTTGCTCAAACAGGGGGATCACGTTGCGTGAAGTAACGCCAACCGACACGAACTTGGTCCATCGTACATCACGTCGCAGCCTCGTTCCAGTTCGCTTTGCAGGAGCGCTGGTTGCACTTGGAATCTCGCACTCTGCCGCGCACCCGTCGTCTTTTTGACGTGTGCCGCTTGTTCTTCTCGCGCCTCCGACCTTCCGCTTTCCGCAACCTGATTGCGTCGTCGCTACTCCGCTGCCTGCGCTCGCTATTCTGCCTGCGCTCGACTCGCGCTTCACCTTCCGCGTCCCGTTCGCCCCCGTTGCCGCCGATGGTGCTCGGGCAACTGCGCGTCGCGGTCATCGGCGCAGAGACCCACAACGACGGCGTTAACAAACCCTATACGGTGCGCTGCATAGTGATCACAGGAAGGCGTTGCGCACAACAGGCACGCACACTGACGAACGTGTCTGGCTGGCGTGACGGACGCAGGTGTTCCGCACGGTCGTGAACTTCCGCGGCCAGTGCTACCAGCGACTCATCCGCTACCGGCAGTTCAACTGGTTCCACAAGCGCCTGCACTTGCGGAACAAGGCGGATGCGAAGGCGATCGTGTTCCCGAGCAGAGAGTGGACGCGCAACGCGTCGCTGCAGGAGGACGTCGTGGAGGCGCGTCAAGTGCTGGTGCGTGTACCTGTGTATATGGGTGAGTGTGCGACTCGCTGTAGACTCCTCTCCTCACGTCTCTTGACCTCCTCATGCCGCAGCTGAACGAGTACATGGACAAAGTAACGACGTGCGAGCTCACGCCCGGCTGCTACGACCGGCTGCTGCGGCTGCTCAAGGTCGGCGACTACGACGTGGAGCCGCCCCAGGGCCACCCGGCGCCGCAGAAGACCTCGATGGCGGCCATGAAGAGCAGCTACAATAGTGTGGACTTCCACAGAGACCCAGGCCACGAGGACGCAATCGCGTCGGCGATCGAGCAGCAGCAGCGGCGCAACCGCGCCAGCGGCAAGTCGAACCGCAGTGCGAACGGCGCCACGGACCAGATCAGCGCCGGGATGGCGACGATCGTCAACTCGAGCGTGGTCTACCGCTCGATGACGTCGACCGCGGACACGACGCTCACGGACGAGGAGCAGCCGCCGTCTACGGACGGCGAGTCCTCGGACGAGCAGGATTCGCTGCGCAGTCGCTCGTCGCTCGTGGCTCCGAGCGCGTACGCGCAGCACTTCGTGGAGGATCGCCCGAAGCTGCGGTCGAGCATGTCGGTGCCAGTGCGGCGCGTGAAGAAGGTCAAGTTCTCGGACGACAGCAAGCGGTCGCGTGGATCGTCGCTACTGAGCCCCGAGGACCACCGCGATAGTGACGTCACAGACGACGCGTCTCCGGAGAAGAAGCTGCGCCGCAAGGGCGAGAGCCAGTCGAGCAGGGCCGAGGGCATGCAGGCGCGCTGCAGCTTGCACGACGACCGGTCGCATCTGCCGCTCGAGCTGCTGATCTCGACGCCGTCTGCCGTCTTGGCGCGCAACCGCGCCGAGACGCTGTGAGTGAGGAAGAGCGGAGCTTTTGCACCTTCAGTACCGTATCGTACGTATCTATTCCAAAGTTCAGCCATCAAGTGTCTAACTGGCTGATTCTGAGTGGCTGACTCTGAGCGGATCCAGATCCATCATCTCATGTCTCTTTGAAGTGCGCATGCGAGCTGGGCACATTTGCCCATTCGCCCGTTAGCGACGATGCAGCTCCACGTCGCAGTCATCGGCGCGCAGACGCAGCGCGCGGACCCGAAGAAGCCCTACACAGTGCGTCGCGGAGACTCACGATACAGACCTCCCTGCCTCCCTCCCCCACGGAAGACTCAGTGCCCATGCCTGCGCAGGTCTACCGCACCGCCGTCAACTACCGCGGGCAGTGCGTCCAGCGCCTCATCCGCTACCGGCAGTTCCGCTGGTTCCACAGGAGTCTCGACTCGAAGGACGCCGCGAAGCTGCGCGGCGCCGTGTTCCCGCAGAAGAAATGGACGCGCGGCGCCTCGCTCCAGCACGAGGTCGTCGAGGAGCGCCAGGTGATGGTACGTCGCGGTCGTCGTCACGCAGTCGGACGCTCGCGCAATGCGCCGGCGGTTTTCACTCACACTCGCTGGGTGCTGCATGGCGACGCCCTAGCTTGACGAGTACATGCGGAAAGTGTCGTCCTGCGAGCTGACGCCCGGTAGCTACGACCGCCTGCTGCGGCTCCTGAAGGTCGGCCCCTTCGACGTGGATCCAGCGCTGTCGGCCTCTGTATCAGGCAAGACGCCAGTCGCGAGCACCTCCTGTGAGCGGTCTGTCGGGGGCGAGCCGTCAGAGGCCAGTCAGCACGGATCGAGCGTGGCTTTCACGCGCCAGGAGTTCGCCGGCGCCAGTAGAGCAGTGGCGGTGGGACCGTCGGTGGTCCTTCGGTCCATGGCGTCCAGCGCGGAGACGGTGCTCGCCGACGACGACGAGCAACCTGCCAGCGGCAGGAGCGGCGTCGAGCCGTTGCGTATTAGAGGCGGCGTAAGTAACCGCAGAGTTTGCGCACCGCAGCAGCAGACAGCAGCGACAGCGCAGTCGCCGACACGCCACTCGCCGCCCCCACAGTCCAAGAAGGTGCAGTTTGATGTGAACGGCGACGTGGCGTCTTCTGACGCCGCAGCAGCAGAACCCAACCAGGAGGTGGGGTCGCCTGAGCACAAGTACCGCCAGCGAATCGAGAAGAAGATGAGCGAGATTCAGGACATGCTCTCGAGCTTCAACTCGCTGGACGACGCGCCGCTGGGGCGGCACCAGCAGACAGTTGGCGACTCCTCTAAGTGAGTTGATTCGCTCATATTACGATCTGAATGAACCGCACGTGCATGTCTATCTATGTGCTACGACAGTTGGTCCGCTTGGGGGCCATTCACTGCTGCCCCACACTCCACTTGACCCTTACAACACCAACGGCAAGCGTACACAGCGCGAGCACAACGTGAGATTGGTCGTCATGGTATATTTTGACTCAAAATATAACAAGTTGTTCTGTTTTAAGTCCGTTTTTGACCACAAAATATTTTTGAGTCCCATTCTGGCATATTCTTTCTTTTTATTGTCCTTTTACTTTTGTCGCGCACTGTTGTATCTTGCACGTTGCACTTGCCAAGAATGTTTCGCGCACCATTCCATTCGTGTGAGGTGAATTAGCCGTCATCATTCTCTCATTTAGCTTGTCATTTGTATGATCCCTCGCGATTTCCCTGTTTTGCCACTCACCTGAGCCACCTCATCCAGGAGGTGGCTCAGAATCATTTCTCTCAGCTCGAGAAGCCCCACGCAGGAAGCGAAGCGGCCGTCAGCCATCTCTTGCTGCTGCGGTCGTCCGTCATGGGGCAGAACGCGAGCACGGAGCAGGCGGCGGGGTCCGCAGGCGACTCCCCAGCTGGCGATAGCCATCGCGATAATCCGTCGCCCACCAGCACCACCGCCGCGTCGCAAGCGCCGCCTTCAGCTCAAAAGCAGCACTCCAACAGCAGCAGCAGCGACGACTCTCTCGACGAGCAACAGCCCCATCTCGAGCCGCCGCCGCCGCAGCAGCAGCAGCTTTCGGACCGCTTAAGCTCGGGTTTCATGGCGGCCTTCGGTCGCTCGTCGTCCACGGGCTCGGCGTTCGGCCGCTCGTCGTCCACGGGCTCGGCGACGGGGCTCTTGCCGTCGGCGTCGGGGCTCATGTCCAAGCTCTTCTCCGCCAAGCGGCCGTCGCTCGCGCGAGATGACGGCTCGTTGCGCACGCTCGCGGACGACGACGACCCGTTCGCGGACGAGGGCTTCGCGGCCTCGCCGCAGTCGTCCGCGTCGTCGCGCAGCTCGTCGGTCGTGATGTCCCCGCGCACGTTCGCGGCGCTGGACGCCGAGTTCAAGCCCCCGACGCTCTCGCGCTTCCACTCCATGTCGGGGAGCAGCCTCACGCGCACGGACTCGAAGGCGCTGATCGCGCGGCTTCAGTCGAAGCACATCTCGGACTCGGACTCGGACGGCGAGCTGGACGACGACTCGTCGTCGGACGACGACGTCGTGCCGGACGACGAGGAGGAGGTCAACGACTGGCTCGACGAGCCCGAGAACGCCGTCTTCTCGCCCCAGTCGACCGCGCGCCACGGCTCGTACTCGTCCATGACGTCCACGTTGCGCGGCGCGCACTCGTCGAACTCGCTCACGGGCGGCGGCGTGACCGCCGGGCGCTCGAGCATCTCGAGCAGCTCGAACAGCATCACGGCGCTCGCGACGTGGCTCAGCTCGCCGGACGACCCGGACGACGAGCTCGAGGACGAGTACGAGCCCGTGCTGACGCAGTTCATGCAGGACAACATGCCCGTGTACGAGGTCATGAAGCAGGTGCAGCTCTTCCGCAACCTGAGCCAGAACCAGCAGGAGCAGGTTGTGCGCGCGCTCAAGCCGACCAAGTTCCAGGACGGCGACGTGATCGTGCAGCAGGGCACGCGCGGCTCGCGGTTCTACATGATCGCGAAAGGCAGCGCGGTGGTCACAAAGGCGACGAAAGGCGGCGGCGGCGGCGGCGCGAGCGGCCATGAGCAGGAGCGCATGGTCACGCACCTGCACGCCGGTCACTACTTTGGCGAGCTCGCGCTCATCTACGACGACCCGCGCACCGCGACGGTGCGCGCGGTCGGGGAGGTCGAGCTGCTGTACCTGACGCAGGAGGACTTCCAGCGCATCGGGCAGGTGCACTTGAGCCTCATGCTCCAGCAGGTGCCGCTGCTCGCGCGGCTGAGTGCGCGCGACCAGGATGTCGTGCTGAGCCGGCTCAAGCCCGCGAACTTTAGCGACGGCGAGTACATTGTGTGCCAGGGCGAGGAAGGCACGCGGTTCTACATGATCACGCGCGGCGAGGCGATCGTGTCGGAGCGCGCGACGCGGCCGGTCACGAACGCCGACGGCTCGACGTCGACGCAGAACTACGAGAAGGAGCTCACGCGGCTGTACGAGGGCCACGTGTTTGGCGAGATGTCGCTGATCTACAAGGAGCCGCGCACAGCGTCTGTGCGCGCAGTCGGGCCGGTCAAGTGCCTGTACCTGAGCAAGGAGGACTTTGACAAGTGCCTGCTCTCGGACCAGTTCCAAAAGTTCATCCAGGAAGCGTACGTCGAGAAGGCGACGCGGCGCGCGATGCGGTTGCGGCTGCAGCAGCGCACGTCCAACACGGGGGCCAAGGACGCTGTCGCCAGCACGCCGACGCTCGGGCCCGCAGCAGCTCCAGCCGACAGCAACCCGAACACGCCGATGACACTCCCGCCGCCCGCGCCGACGTCGCCCGCGAAGGCGACCGAGACGCGGAAGCTCGTGAAGCAGCGGCTCAAGAGCGGCCAGAAGGTCGTGAACAAGTACGTGATCAAGGGCGACCTGGGCAAAGGCACGTTTGGGCGCGTGAAGCTCTGCAAGAGCGAGGAGGACGGCAAGCTGTACGCGGTCAAGATCATGCACAAGACGTTCGTGCAGCGCATGGCGGGTAAGGAGGACCAGCTGCAGGACGTTGTGCGGCGCGAAGTGGCGATCATGAAGAAGCTCAACCACCGGAACGTCGTCAAGCTCGTCGAGGTCATCGACGACCCGTCGAGCGAGAAGATGTACCTCGTGCAGGAGTACGTGCAGCACAACCTCATGGAGGAGATCAAGGCGGCGAACGGGCTCAGCGAGGACGTCACGCGCAAGTACATGCGCGACCTGCTCAGCGGCCTGCACTACCTGCACTTCCACAAGGTCATCCACCGCGACATCAAGCCGGAGAACATCCTCGTGAGCGCCGAGGGCGTCGCCAAGATCGCGGACTTTGGCACGGCGCGCATGATTATGAACGAGAGCGAGACGCTGTCGGACGCCAAGGGGACGCCGGCGTTCATGGCGCCCGAGATGTTCAACATTGACGCCACGTACACGGGGCCGTCGGTCGACGTCTGGTCGCTCGGCGCGACGCTGTACATGATGGTGATTGGCCGCCCACCGTGGCTCGCGGACAACGAGATCGTGCTCGCAGAGCGCGTGCAGCGCGACGAGCTCAAGTTCCCGAAAGAGTCGGACCGCAAGATGGACCCGCACCTGAAGAACCTCATCCAGCGCATGCTCACGAAGGATCCGACGCTGCGGCTGTCGCTCAACGACTGCTTCAACCACGACTGGATCACGAAGGAAGGCAGCGAGCCGCTGGGCGTCGTGGCGCAGGAGAAGGACCTCACGGTCTCGCTCGACGAGAGCGAGCGCGCGATCCAGAACATCCCCGAGCGCATCGACCTGAGCCTCTCGGAGTCGCTCTTGCGCGCGCACATGCTCGTCAAGACGCGGCAGCAGGGCGCCGCGAGCGGGGGCGTCGTGCGCACGGCCAGCGGCCACTCGCTCGGTCTCGGGACGCCCGTGTCCGGACAGCTGGAGAGCCGCATACCAACGTCGGCGTCGATTGTGTCGAACTCGTCGTCGACAACGAGTCCGAACCGCTCGTCGACCGAGGAGGTCTCGCGCGTGATCACTGCCTGGCGCTTTCACAAGCGCGTGCACCTCATGGACGGCCACAAGGAGCTGTCGGCGCGCAGCCGCGAGTTGCTGCTCGAGCAGCGGCGCATGGCGTTCTCGGTCGACCGCGCGATGGTGACGGAGCTCATCCTGCCAGCGCCGGGGCCGTCGGCGCGCAGCCGGTACCCGAGCGCGTCGTCCGTGCACCCCAACTTCTCGACGACATCGTCGAACTCGTCGGGGGGCTCGACGCCGCCATCGCCGCGCCACCAGTCGTCCCCCAGCGTGTTTGCCGGTCGCTCGAGCTCGGTGGACAGCAACCCGCTTCTCCGGAGGCGAAGCAGCAGCCGATTCCCCCCAGACACGGACACGGGCAACCTCGAGGGCTTTGGCCGCACGTCGTTCACGTCCGTGTCGCGTCTCTCGGACGGGATTCTGTCGACGATGGCGGCGGACGACAGCGCCGAGCGCGATAGCTTGTCGTCGTCGAGCGACCGCAGCGGGACGACGTTGGCGACCCTCGACGCGGACCTGATGAAGCGGTCGCTGTCGCGCAAGAAGGACTTTCTCATGGTCACGTCGGAGGTGTTCCGTGACGAGGACGGCGACTACCAGTCCCGTAAGATCCTTTTCCAGGCGCGCGACCACGACTTCTCGGTCGCATCGCGCGTGCCGACGCACTCGAAGAGCGGGCGGGAGCTCGGCCGTGCGTCGTCGACGCAGACAAAGAGCAGTTCGCGCAAGTCGATCAGCAGCTCGCCGTTCAACAACAGCAACCACTCACTTGGCTCGAACGCGTCGGGCTCGCGCAAGTCGGCGAGCAGCAGCGCGGACGAGTTCAACATGGACGACATCGACTGCGTGCAAGTGACCGAGGTGGACGACGAGGAGGACGACGAGCACTTGGAGCGCAAGAGCTCGGCCGTGGGTTCGCGCCGGAACTCGCGACAGCAGCAGCAGGTGCCGCCGGTGCACGAGATCGCGTCCTCTGACGACAGCGACTGCGACAGCGACAGCGACAGCGACGACGACTCGGTGTACAGCGACGTGGAAGGCGACGTGGACGTGGACGCGACGTTCGACGACCTCATCGCCGCACCGAACAACATTGTGGTCACCGAGGACGAAGAGGTGTCGCCGCTCGACCCGCCGTCGCGCGGATCATCGGCGTCGAATCTGCTCGACTTCCAGCGCCAGCGCATCGTGCAGGTGTACGTGAGCAGCAAGATCCGCGAGAACCTGGCGCTCGGGATTCGCTCGGGCTTCGGGGAGGCCAAGATGTCGCGGTCGTACATGGAGGACAAGTCGACGGGCATCACGTCGTGCGACTTGAAGCGGTACAACTCGACGCTCGCGGCCGCGTTCGAGTCGCTCGCGTTTTTTGGCGTCTACGACGGCCACAACGGCGAGGACACGGCCGTGTGGCTCCAGAAAGAGCTGCACCACCGCGTGCTGTCGCACCCGCAGTTCACGGACGAGCCCAAGTCGGCGATCTTCGAGGCGTGCGACACGCTCGACCACGAGATCCTCGACGCGCAGAACCGGAGCATGCTGCCGAAGCGCAAGCGCACGATGGTGAACGGCGACCTCGACTTTGACTTTGACGTCGACGTGGACGTGGACGACGAGGAAGAAGTGCAGGAGATCTGCGACGACGACGACATGGCGTGCCACCTGCAGCCGATCTCGTTCTCCGGCGCCGTGTCGGTGTTTGCGGTCCTCGCGAAGCGCAACAAGCGCCAGAAGACGGAGCGCGACGCGGCGGGCGGCGAGCCGGGGGCGACGCCGGCTGCTGTGGCGGACGCCAAGAGCGAGCGCGAGGCGAGCAAGAAGGAGGAGGAGGAAGAGGAAGAGAAGGAAGAGACGAAGGACGACGACGAGGACGCGACGATGCTGTTCGTGACGAACGTGGGCGACTGCCGCGCGGTGCTCTGCACGGCCGACGGCCTCGCAGTGGAGCTCACAAAGGACCACAAGGCGGCGTTGCCCGAGGAGAAGGCGCGCATTGAGGAGAGCGGTGGGTTCGTGCACAACGGGCGCCTGGACGGCATCCTCGCCATCTCGCGCGGCTTTGGCGACCTTGCGCACAAGCAGGACGGACACCTGATCGCGACGCCCGACATCTTCGAGCGCGTGATCGGGCCGGACGACGAGTTCCTGCTGCTCGCGAGCGACGGGCTCTTCGACGTGCTCTCGTCGCAGCAGTGTGTCAACTTCATCCGGCGCAAGCTGCTCACGCACGGCGACGTACAGCTCGCCGCGCAGGAGACGCTGCTCAAGGCCCAGCAGTACTTTGCGCACGACAACATCAGCGTCATCATCGTCGCGCTCAACCAGGAGGCCACCGGTTGCTAAGTCGTGTAGTGCGTTAAATAGTATGCGTCACTCTAAAATGAATGTGCTGCGTGGTTGTCGCGGGCAGGTGCTCGAGTCTTCCGATGAACTCGCTCACATCCGCAGACGGTGCTGGTCGCTGGCTATCAGCCGGTCGTCCCAGTCGCTGCTGTCGCCGCCGTCTTCCTCGACGGGATACGCCGCAAAGCCAACAACCGCAGCCCGACTGCTGCGATTGTTGTCGTTGCTGTCGCTCTCGCCAATCGCGAACAGGCAGTGGCTGTCGAGCTCCTCCGTGAGCCGCCGCTTGTCGCGCAAGTCCCGCTCGTCGGCGTCGTCAAGGAGGATCGAGCCGCGCGACGAGCGCGACGAGTGCTCCTGGATGGTCTGCAGCGTCGGCAGCGGGTCGTGCGGGCTGCCGGGCGCCGAGAGCTCGTGCAGCAGCGACGGGATCTGCTGGCCGAACTGCCCCGGGATGCCCGTGTAGCGCACGCTGTCGCTCGTGAGGAAGGTGCGCAGCTGCACGACAAAGATGGTGGCGATGAGCGGGCAGTTGAGCTTGTAGCCGGTCGTGGCGATCGCGAGCAGCCCGCGGAGGTACGTGAGGAAGCGCTCGGCGCGGCGGAGCACCACGGACGAGCTCGTGGACCCCCAGAGGCGCTTGCCCGGGAAATGCGGCTCGAGCTTCTGCATGTCGCTCGCGACCGAGGCGCAATAGTGGCAGTGCGGGGCGAGGAACGGCTTTGCGAGCTCGTCGCGCAGCAGCCGGAACGTCGAGTAGCGGCGCGAGACCTGCCAGATCATGCCGGTGCGAAAGTTCTCGACCACAATGTCGTACTCTGTGTGCGTGCCGGGCGAGGCCATGGACGTGTACGTGAGGATGGAAGACTCGCGCGGCGTGATCGAGTGCAGCAGGAACCCGCTGAGGTTGTTGAGCTTGGCCGCCTGCTTCGCGAGCCCGTAGTGCTTGAGCTTGATGCGGCGCGCGCGCTTCTTCATGCGCCGGCTCACCTTCTGCTTGAAATCGGTGCTGTCGCACGGGAGGAAGTCCGGGTCCTGCTCCTGTTCGTCTGCAGTCGCCTCGTTGTGTTGTTGCTGCTCACGATGTGCGCGGCGGCGCGTGGCGGCCTCGTGGCGCGCGAGAGACGAAGTGATGTCGCGGAACGAGTCGTCGCTGTCAAAGTCGCCGGCGGGAGCCGCTTGCGGCAGTTGGCGGCGGCTGTTGTCGCGCACACTACTGGCGTCGCTGGCGCGCGTGCTGCTGCTTGTGGTGCTGGATGTGCTGCAGAGGCTGGCGCGCTGGTCGTGCTGCTGACGCTTGGCGCTCGCGACGTGCGCGGCGAAGTTCTGGCTGCGTGCTGAGGAGGCGGAGGAGGAGGAGGAGGAGGAAGAAGAGGAAGAGGACGGGGAGGAAGAGGAGACGGACGCCGCCGACGCCGCGGAGGGCGACATCGTGTGAGTCGGTGGCGCGAGCGGTTCTGGCGGCATGCTACCAACGGGCAGGGTGCTGCGGGCCGCGCAGCACCGTCGATTTTGGGCGAGTGGAGCGGCGAGAGCGAGAAGGAGCGGGTCGGGTCGAGCAAGAAGAAACGAGTGCGTAAAAGCCGTTGGGCGACTGACGCGATGGGTGCCTGATGCGAGCTGGACTTTTTCATACAGTGTGCGAGTGAAAGAAGGGAATGTCGCGGACCGGTGTGTTCAGAAGTGGTCCAATCCGGGTTAGGGCTGCGTGACAGCGTTGACACCTGGTGTTGCACTTTACCCGGCCATGCCTGCTCGCGCGCACACAAAAAGCGCCGTCCGTCCGACGGACCGTGACCGTCGCGGGCATGGGCGAGCCCGCTCGTGCTGTTTGCTCGTCGTGGGCGGAATCTCTCGGCTCTCGGCCTCAGGAAGAAGAAGAGGGGAAGGTTGTTTAAGAACAAGAGTGTACTAGTATCGCGTTGATCCTTTCTCGGACAACCTCTTCTGTTGAAAGCACGGCGATCCTGATGCCATTTGCTTGCTTGCTTACAGCACTTCCCCTTGCTGTCTCAAGAGAGCGCGGGCAGATGGTTGGGAACAGGCAGAGTCGCATGCATGACCAACCGCTCTCTGGAACTGCAGTGCCGACCAAATCCAAGCAAATCCGGACGATAGAGGCGAGCCGCAAAGCCGCATGGTCGTGACCGTGCTGGGGCTGTCTACCGTTGCTGGCAAACCCGAGAGCGCGATAGGCGCCTGTTGCCCGCACGCAATCTCTGGTCGGATCACTCGCTCGTCTGCGTGGTCTGCTAGCAAGCGAGCGTTAAACGACGGAACTGGTGCTGTCGCGACCGCGACTTGAGGTGATTCCAAAGCGATGATTATTTTGTATAGGTAAAATACACTTTAATTTGTGTAATTGGATATTTAGTGAGACAATTGTTCAAGTGTGCTGTGTATTCGATGAGGCAGGTCTACCCTTTCATTCCTCACGGTGTGGCCCACACATCGTCTTCGCTGTGTTTCGAAATGCCTTCCGAAGAGGAGGAAGCGCCGCCGCTCGTGGCGCCCGATACGCAGCCGCCACTGCTGAACGCGATCGCCCAACGCGCCGTGGAGCGTGCTGTGCACAAGTTGAGTTCTGCCGGGAGCAGCGCCCTCGGTCCACGCACTAGCGCAACCATTGGAGCTGACGGCGTGCGCACCGCCAAGAAGAAGCGCGGCAACTCGTTCCTGACGAATGCGCAGCGCCAGGCGCTGTGCCTGCACGCGACCGCCACCCAGTGCACACAGGCGCAGCTCTGCGTGTGGGCTCAAGATGCGTTTGCACTCGGCGAACCGCTCCACCAGAGCACGGTCTCGCGCATCCTCGCAGATCGGAACAAGTTCCTAGCGATAGATGGCAGCTCGCTCGCGCAGAAGCGCCGCACGTACGTGGAGCACCCCGAGCTCGAGGCCGCGCTCGCTCACTGGCTGCTTGTAGCGAGCCATGGCGGACGGCGCGTGCCGGGCGACGCTATCAAGGAGAAGGGCCGGGCGTTCGCGCAGCAACTCGGCATCGAGAGCAAGATCTCGTTCTCCAACGGCTGGCTCACTGGCTTTAAGAAGCGCCATCACGCGGTGCTCGCGGTCTCCGCCAGCGCGGACAGCGAGGAAGTGGCGCCGCTCGCGGACGACGGCAGCGCAGCCTTCGACTGGGACATGCAGCACGCCATCCAGGACTACGACCCGCAGGACGTGTTCGCGCTCGGCGTGACCGGGCTGTTGTACGCGCTCGTGCCGGAGAAGCCGCCGCGGCGAACTGGCGGCGACCGGACCGGCCGAGGCGCGGCCGCAACGCCCGTAAAGGACAAACTGACGCTGCTGCTCGCGGTGAACGCGACTGGCAGCGAGCGTGTTGCCCCGCTCTTTGTCGGCAGTTCGAAGCTCCTGGTGCGCGACGCCCCGCCGAGCTACACAGCAAGGAAGAAATCATCATCACAGCCGGCGGGTGCGGCCGACGCGGCTGACGCGGAGCCGGCGTTCAGCTACTGCTACAGCGAGCGCGCGTGGCTGAACGCTGTCGTGTTCCAGCGGTGGCTCTGCACGCTCAACGCGGCGATGAAGGTCGCGGGCCGCTTCATTCTGCTGCTGATCGACGACGCGCCGTCGCACATTACTCGCGGGCTCCGTCTCTCGAACGTCCGTGTGCTGCGATTTCCGGCCGCCGCCGCCGCCGCGCCGTTCCCACAGCCGTTCGACGCCGAGATCGTCGCGGCGTTCAAGCGCCGCTACCGGAGGCGACAGTTGCTGCATGCGCTCGACTGCCACGAAGCCGGCAGCGCCAGCGTCTTTAGCGTCGCCGAGGCGCAGGCGATCCGCTGGTGCTGCGCCGCGTGGAGCGAGGTGCCGGCGGTGTTGGTCTCCAACTGCTGGGCGGACGCGAACGTGCTCGGCGGGCTCGTAACGCGCGCCGACACGACGGCCGTGCGTGAAGCGGAGGACGGGCTGGAGCTGGCGATCAAGGACATTGCGTTTAAGCTGCCGCTGCGGCGCGTCATGGCGCTCAAGGAGCTCCTGTCCCCGGCCGACGAGAGCGAGAGCCTGCACTTCGTCGGCGTGTCCGAGCGTGACTTCCTCGCGGTGCGCGACGAGCTGCCGCCGCCCCTGAGCAACGGCTCCGCGTCCAGCTCGGCCGGTGTCGACGCGGAGGATGCGAGCAGAGTTGGCGACGGACCCACACACCAATGTCATCTGGCGGGCGACAGCGCAACGGTAGATGCCCACAGTGATTTCTGCGATACGCTCTCGACGTCGGTCGCATTCCGCCTCTTTGAAAACGACGCGCTCGTCCCGGACAGAGAGCTGCTCGCGCACGTGCAGAAGATCGTGCCGAACCTCGAGCGATTCGGGTGCGACGAGCGCACCATCCAAGCCATGCGCGACGTGCGCGACACACTCAAGCGGCGCGTCGGCGAACGCAACGAGGTCCCCAGTCCCTGTAGT
>SMMQ01002708.1:0-19389 GCA_008271595.1 [Pythium] brassicae (nom. inval.) | reverse complement strand
CACGAGTTGCCAGGTGTCGATCAAGAGGTCCGGCTGAGCTGAACAGCCCAGCCGTCGACCAAGAGGTCCGGCTGAGCCTAAAGCCCAGCCGTCGATCAGGTGTCTGTTGGAGGCGGGGGCCCTCCAGAATCGACGAGTGCTTAGCCCCCTGACTTTGACTGCGTACATATCTGCGTGTGTGTGCGAGTGCAAGGTCGCCTCACAGGAGAGTGGCGTCCCGGGTGTGTCCGAGTCGAAGGGTCTGTGAACGGCCAGCTCAGCTGTCCAAGTAACCCCAGATTCAAAGGACGAAAGGGATCACTTTGGGCGGTACTCACCAACCGACCCAAGAGGCTGAGCCATACCAGTGGCTCTAGTCCTCTGAGCCCCAAGAAGAGCGTGCCACTTCATCACAGGCGGCGCACGAGATCGTAATCGGCGAACTTAACGCTGTACTACATCCCCTCCCATGCAACTCAACTTCCCTCTGTCAACCCCTGGACATCGGGGTTTTGGAGCCTTTGAAGAAAATGATGCGCTCATGTTGGCTTGTTGAGGGGCGCGCAACTACGGCGCGACAGAAGCGTCTTGCCATGATGAAGCGAATGATCAAGGCTTGGGAGGAGCTGAGCGAGAAGACATCCATTCGAGCTGCGTGAAGGCATTCCCCCTCGTAAACGTGTTAATGTCACGTTTAATCTAACACTGGCTTGAAAAATGAGATTCATTTTGCGGTGTGCTGATTAAACAAAAACCAGAAGCTTCGCACTGATTGTTTTGTGTGAGAAGCATAATTGGGTGGTGGGCCGATCCTTTCGTCCGCATACGATATCAAACCAAAACACTGCAGGTTTACTTGCACGTACACGTTCAGATCGCGTCCAGGGTTCACTAATCTTGTTCAGCTACCTCCTCTTTGCACTCTGCACATAACTGAACACGTTCAGCACTCATTCTCCTCCATTTGAAGTACATTCCAGCCTCTGCGTACCCTTCGCAGTCTCAGAAGATGCCGACACGCACGCGGCGACACGTGCGCTCCACTCGTTTTTCTTGGCCGCAGATTCCAAAACGCTGTGAATTCACCCCCTCGCACTTATTACTGTGTGTGATAAAAGTGTGGGTTGTCCGTATACAGTACCTCAGCAACTATACATTTCTATACTGTCAGTACCGAGTACACTATACTCTGAGTACCTCAGCCGACTATATGGTATATACTGTCGGAAGGTGTATACTTTACTGTCTCCCATTTAAAACCTTTTAAATGTGTTTCCTTTTCTTTCCTGATTGGCCGAAATCAGAGATTGTGGCGGCGCAAATGGCGGTCGAGTTGGTTGACTGGAATTTAGTATGGTTTGGTATGGTCAATAGAGAATGGCTCAGTGGACATCTATATGGGTCAAACCATACAGTTTTCATATAAACGTCGGGTTTCGACGGATTCCATACGCTCATCCTAAGGGCGAGCGTACGAACCCCCCTTTATCCAACCCTGGACAATATTTTACGGCCACCCTCGTTTTTGGTCATAACTTTGCACCCACTGATCGAGCAGAGTTTCTGTTTAGATATACCATTAATCTCAATATATAGAGTCTCCATGCAAAGGGCTGAATGCAGTAAAAACGTCTATCTCTTCCTACAGATCTGAATGAGATTTGATGGCTGGACAAAATATACGACCACTATCCACCATACATAAATCAAGTCAAAAATCACTACCAGATCAATCCTTTATTTATCACTATCGAGATTATTCTTTCGAGCAAAATGGTTACAGCTTCATTGCGTAAGTTCAAGCATGCCCTCGCCACCGCCAACGGCATGCTGTACAAGATATCGTTCTGTGCTACATTGTCAACAATCTTAACGTTCTCCATGACAGCTACGAACGATGTGCACCACTTTGAAGTGGTGTGTCGACCGTGCGTTTTTTTGGATTATCACTGTCGAAATAGTGAAGTGTGCGGAAAACCAGCACGCTGGTTTGGGCTCCTATTTGCGCGGGACCTTGCCACAGCAAGGACGTTCAGCACATGCGCAACGCGCCCACGGCATCTTCGCAATGTTGTAGCAACTTCTGGTGCGCTTATTCATGGCCCAGGCGCTGTTTCGGTCATGCCAACCACTAGAGTAGTCACTTGAACGGAATATTTTATAGTGATAAATAAAGGATTGATCTGGTAGTGATTTTTGACTTGATTTATGTATGGTGGATAGTGGTCGTATATTTTGTCCAGCCATCAAATCACATTCAGATCTGTAGGAAGAGATAGACGTTTTTACTGCATTCAGCCCTTTGCATGGAGACTCTATATATTGAGATTAATGGCATATCTAAACAGCAACTCTGCTCGACCAGTGGTTGCAAAGTTATGACCAAAAACGAATCAAAACCGGGACAAATCGATCAACATTTATCAAAACCCGCAGCAAAACAATTACAGAAACAGGCTTTCACCGATGTTTCGTCAGCGCACCAAGAGAAAAAGAGGCACGGCGAGACCCCTGCAGAGAAATCGTGAATGCGGGAGTGCTTGTGATGCTGGTGTGTGCGACGAGATGCTGGCGCTCATGCGAGGTGCTGCTCGTCCGAGCCGTGCTGCTGCTGCGGCTACAGACTCGGACGGTAGTGCGATGCATTTTCCTGCTGTGTGATGTGTTGGACGGTAGCCGTTTGAAGCTAGCACCGACAACCGACCTTGCGCGGCTGTGTAGAATCCGTAATGGAACTTGAGTTGTGCCAGCCTCTTTGCGATCATGGAACCGGCGCGACCAAGAGACCCACGAATGGACATCCGCCGTTCACGTACATCGCCAGGCGGATGTCGTCAGCTCGAGTGGATCCTCCGGCGTCAGTGCAAGTCACAGCGTTGTGTCCCGTTTCTCCACACACGGAGCATTGGTACGACCTGCGAGTTGGCTTTGTCAGCCCTCGAACTTCATCAAAGAGGAACGACATCGCTTCGATGTTGGGTGCTAGTAGTGAAGCCGCAGCTCGACCGCTTGCATGACGGGAAACTTCACCGCGGATCGGTACCCGGGAGGGACATCAAGCTCAATCCCTGCGCTGCTTTACTGACCCGCGGGCGTTTGACGTACGAGGCGAGGGATTAACATGCGCACTACGAAGCTGAACATTCTCGAATGGCGCCACGACGCGCATCTGAGAAAAGAGGGAGGCGTAGGTGGCTGACTTGCAGCTCAAGTGGAAAACGAGATCGGTTGAAGCAGAACCTGCGCCGTTACGTTGGAGTGGAGACGTTTGCGCTCGATTAGTGCAGCAAGGATGTGTCAGCGCGGTACCGCGAGTTGCTCATGTGCTGCGCACCGCTGGCAGCTTTGGTCGTTGAAGTCTACGATGTAGTCAGCTGACTCGGTCGACGATGCGCCGCCGTCGCTGTTATAAGGTCCTTCACTCGGTACATACTGCATCCGCAGTCCAGAGCGACGAGCCGGGGCACCCGGCTAACCTCGTTCTCGAAGTGCTTCTTCGCCAAAACCGTAATGTTGCAGTTCTCGTCCCCCACTTGCGAGCTCGTGACTCGGCGTTAACACGAATGGTGGCGAAGGGCTCGCAAAAAGCAATCAGCGCCCTCGGGGGGTTCCATTGCGCGCGCCGGCCCAGATAATGGCGTTGTTCTCTCCTTCTACTCCGTTGGTTGAACAGACGCCGAACAACGGAAGCGGGACTCCGTGAACTGGAGTGTCGCCCCAGTGCTGCGCGATGTAGTCAACTCCGTGCGGGGTGTGCTTCATGTTGCCGAATAGTGTCCAGTTTGTTGGATGGGATCCTCGAAGGTAGGCGACAACAGTCTCGTCGCCGCCGGGGGGGCTTGTGAAGGCGACATACCAAGAGTTGAGGGGCACGCCAGACAACTTTGTTTTTGACGACGAACCCGCTCGCACGACTGACACCGAGCTTGGTCTTTTGCGCGAGAGAGTGACGAACCAATCACATGCTGAGGACGAGCATATCCACGTCTTCTGGTTCCCATCGACCGAGCACTGGCGATGCTCTTCCCTGCGTTGAACGCGAGGTCCTTCAGAAAGGTGGTGCTGGTCTTACTGGAGTCGAACGTGTCAAGAAGAGATAGAGCTTCGCGGCCATGGGCACCACAAAGACCGATTCTTGACGCCATGGCAAAGATGATGATAGGAGATTTTCGGAAGTCACTCCGAGAGCTACATAGCTCGGTCGGAGCTGAGACTTGGTGGAGAGGAGTTCGATGGTTGGGTGCAACATCTCAGACAGCAAGAGTGGGGCAAGGAGTACTGTAACCATGTGTGGAAGTGCGAAAATAATCGACATTTAGTTTGGTAATTAACCCACCGTTCCCTGGACCTTCCTGAAAACGAAATCTGAAATTTTCACATGTTGTACGTACAACATGTGAAATTGGAATCTATACTAGGTTTTGAATTGCCTTCCGTAAGTGCGACGCCTGCGTTTGGAAAACCACGACATGCCATTTTTTGCCAGGGCCATTTGGTGACTACATGCCAGCACCAACATGTTGTTTTTATTCATAAAGTGTCCGATTTTGACTAATCATGTTGTATGTCCAACATTGACAAAATGGCCCAGTTATTAAAAGAACCACAGTCAGTCTGTTCTATGGCTGCGGTCATCAAGTGAAACCACACTTGCCAGTCGATCGGATGACGCAATGTACTAAAGAAAGTGAACTCTAGCCAAAATGTATTAAGGTAGGGTGTTTTTTTAGCGCACACTCATCACTCCAAAAAAACACTCACTCGAAGTCGTCTGAGTCGCCCGTGCTCTGGTGCGTGTTGGTCGCGGCGACATCGGCGTCCTCCCAATCGCGGGGCGGCGACATCGCAGTCGCCAACTCGCCCTCGACAACGCTGACCACTAGCTCCGCCGCTGTGGGCTCACACGCGTCCCTTCTCCCCCTCACTCACGTCCACCACCGCGCGCTCGCTGTCGGGCACCGACTCACTCGCGTCTGCCACTGTGTGCTCACTCTCCTCCGCGCGCTCGTCGTTGGCAGCCACTTCACGATCGGTCTCGTCCGCGCGTTCGGTCTCGCCAGCCGCGCGCACACTCTCGGTCGCGCGCATGCTGTCGGTCGCCGCGCACCCGCTCTTCTCCTCTCGCTCGTCCTCGACGTCCTCGCTGCACTCGTCTTCGCTGTCGTAGCCGCGCTTGTCCTCGAAATCATCGCCACGTTCGTCCTCTGCGTCGTCGTCGCCGCTCTTGCGTTTGTGCTTTCCGAGCGCACGGCCAGGGCGGCACATTTGCATGCCCCGGCCCACCCGTGGCTTCAGGCGACTGGCGCCGTTGTCCCAAGCGTTGTGCCTGATCTGATGGCGCGAAATTGTGTTCTCGTTGTTGCGCGCGCGCCGTGTTGCACAGATACTCGCAGTGCATGCACACACGCCTGAGAGAGCATTCACATACAAAAAAGGCAGCAAAGAGCACTCACCACGCCGCCCCACTCGAGCTCGCCGGGCAGTAGTACTTTATGCTCTGACGCTCGGTGGTGCTGCTCCTCGGGAGCGAACAGACCTTGCACTTCCTCGGATGTAGCCAACCAACTGGTAGTCAGGGCACCCATTTACATGATCCGATGCGACCGGCCAAAGAGCTGAGTCGAACATTCGCACTGAAGACTTTGAACTTGGCATGGAAGCTAAATAACATGTGGATTGGGTTATGTTGTAAGTTACAACATGTTCGACTAAGTAAAAAAAACAGTTGCGCCTCCATGGCTCCATCGGAGCCATGGAGGTGGACATGTACGGCACAAATATGTACATTCGCGCAGACAAACCACATGCACGACGCAGGACACGCCACCGCCACCACCCTCCCGCCTTCGATTGAAGCCGACGTGATCGCCTTCTCGCCGGTCGCTGGAGTCGCCGCTTCTACATCACTCGCTGCTGTCTCTTGGGGTGGCGCTCTTGCCTTGCGCCTTGCCTCCGCCGACCAATTGCCTGCTTGTCCGTTTGCTGAGGTACTTTCGCCTTCAGTGACGCCGTCGTCTTCTTCGCCGTGGGCGTCGATGCGACCTTCTTGCTCGTCGACGACGACGCCGCCATCGTTTTTCCCTTCACCAGCGACGATGCCGCCTTCTCGCTCTTTGTCGGCGACGCTGTCTTCTCCTCCGGTGCAGCGGCCGCCGCTACCGCCTTCTTTGTTGCTACGTCTGGTACCGCCGCCTTCTTCGCTACCTCTCGCTTCTCCGCGCTCGTGCGATGTAGTATGCTGCGTTTTTGCCCATTGGGGGAGACGAGGCACCAGCGGCACTACTACCTCTCGTCTTGTTGCCAGCATCTGCTCCCTCTCGCTCTCGTCAACTGCCGTCAACGCAGCCCTGTAGTCCTTGCGCTCGCTTCTCGTCACAAGCGACCCGCCATGCCCGCATGCTCTCACTCCAGGAAATTCTCGAATGCGACAATGGCGTATGCGTGCGCCATTCAAATCTCCGGCCACTTTTTAAAATTAATACGGTTCATCTCCACGCGCCCATTTCTGTCCGTTCAAATACCTAGCCCTGTGCATATGGTGAGAAAACTTGACCTGGCCGTTTTCGTGCAAAAAGTCGTTTATCTTGGAATTTGTTTAGAAAAAGGGTTTTCCGAGCCATTACTATTCGAACATGTTGTACCTACTACTACAACATATGGAAAATCCTGGCATGTTTGCAGTTACAGCATCTATGTTGCAAGAGCGTGGTTTCCCAAAATTACCCGAGTGAAGGGGCCAGCATCTATACTAGCAAGTGGTCTCTAATTGGCCAGAACAGATCAGGTCCCAACGTCACAACAGGATGAATTTGAACTAAATTTATCCAAGTTCGGGACTTGGATAAACGAAAATCGGAGGGATAACTGCAGAAGAGCGTATTACTTTCAATAGTTTGGAAACTGTGGAGTCGGAGTAGCGCTTTCACGTTTCAATGGACGGCCGCCAGGCGGCCGCCTTCGCCGCAAGCTGCGCTACGACTGTGGTCTGCCAAGCAGCAACCTCGCTTGTTCGAGAGGACCGTACCCAAACGATGACGATCACGCACCTCGCCTTCGACAGGCTACTACAAGAAGCAACATACGACCGTTGGTTTGAGGCGAACCTTCGCTGCAACAGACGCTTGTTCCTCTCACTGTGCTCTCTCCTACGAAGCTGGGGCGTCAACCTCGCCGGAGCAACACGTCACGGCCACAGCGGTGAGAAGAAGCTCGCCGCGGTGCTCTACTTCCTCGCGTCCTCCGGCAGCTACCGATCGTGCGCCGCAGCAATGGGAATGAGCAAGGCTCTCATCGTTGGTGTTGTAGAAAGAGTGATAGAAGCGCTGGTCCGCTTGCTTCCTGTTGTCGTTCGCCTCCCCCAAACCGCCTCCCAATGGCAAGCCCTCGAGGACGAATTCGCGCACCTTTGTCAGATCCAAGGTGTTGCCGGCACGATTGACGGATCGCTCATCGCGATTGAGCGGCCAGCGGGCTACGAAGGCTTCTAATGTCGAAAAGTCTACGCTGCGATCAACGTGCAGGCGGTCGTGAGCGCGCGGCAGCGCTTCATGCGCATTGCCATGTATCCGGGTTCGTGGTCTGATAGGAAAATGTGGCTCTACTCCCCGACGCGCCCACGTTTGCAGCAAGCGATGCCATCCGGCACCCACCTCCTCGGCGACTTGGAGTACACGCTGTACCCCTGGTTACTCATACCATTTGTCGAGCACGAGCAGCAGACGCGGCTGTCCCCCGACCAACTCCGCTATAATAAGCTCCACTCAAGCACGCGCATGTGTGCTGAGTATGCGTTCGGTCGGTGGAAGGGCAGGTTTCGGCGTCTTCAGACGGTCATGAACGAGAAGGCCACGGCCAAAATGTGTGCAGTTGTCGCGGCAGCAGCGGTGCTGCATAACCTGTTCGAAGATCTCGGTGACAACACAGAGTTTGGGTAATGAAGTGACGCAATAAGGGAGGGCGACGCGGGCGGAAGCGAGAGGAGTGAGTACGAGTCGGAAGTGATACAACAGATCGCAAAGGCGAAAAGGAACGCTATCATGATGAGACTAGTTCTGTAGACGCTGATCTAACCTTTGAAGCACCTCCATCATCCTCCCCACCATGGCCGTCTGCTCCTTGATCGTTGCGTTCAGTTGTGCCACTCCGAACTCGAGCATGTTGGTTTGCTCGGTCGGCCTCGCGAGCGCCAACGCGATCTCTCCAAGCGAGCCGAATACCATCTGCATCCCGTCGCGCACGTGCTCGCGTGCTTGCGGTCGATTCTCTGCGTCGCCGCGAAGGTGCTATCACTGCCACAGCGTTGTCCTGCTGTGTTTCGGACTCGTACCCTCGAAAGTCGGCAACTTCATCAAATCCTGCCGCACAAGTCGACGACAGAAGTGGCAACGCCGACATGCCGCTGCGAGTTCCCCATAAGTCGTGCATGAGCGCTAAGCGGAGCGGTTCCGCAGGAGCCGCCCTGTTCCCAGTCTGGTTGCGCGCCGACATGTATGAGGTGTACAGAGATCTGAGGTGTTTCAACTGCGCAGATCTCAGAATACCACATCCAATCCACGCGCACGTTTTCCTCACAAAAATCTTAAACACCCACCTTGCTTTGACGCTGCTGGCTGTCGACAACAGCGCCAACTTCCGCGCTGACTTCTGCCGCCAAAAGATCGCCTGCCAAACAAACATGCTGCGTGTTGCGAGCATTGTTGAACCGATCCTGCATTTTCGTGTAGCGGATGCGCAGCAGCGCATCCACCCCCCTTTTTACCCCAGGAAAATGCAGCTTTACCATACCCTTTGTGTGGACGTCCGCGCCGCGGTCGTGTAGGTTCGTGGGCATCAGCTTGTGCGTTGAATGGCTGCTGTGGTGCTGTTGACGCGCTGCGGGCTTGTCGTGCTTGAGCCGAGCCCCCACCGCTGGTCAGCGTGGCGTCCACCTGTTGTGCTGCTTCCTGCTCGGACGGCAGAAGTGCGTGCATTGGCTCGCGAGTCGGCTGTGTGCTGCTCTCGCTCCATGGTACGCGCAAATCACCACGAGTCTGGACATGCTGGAGCTCATGTACTGGCGCGATGCTGAGCGCGGAGTGGGCATGAGGCAGCTGGGGCTGAGTGTTCTGAGCGAGTTGAAGCGATGGCGTCAGCTCGATTTCCTCGCGGAGCTCAAAGCTGGCTTCGCGTTGCAGCTGTGGTGGTGGTGAGAGAGGCAGAATAAGGGAGCCGAGTCCAGTGTGCTGGTCTGGGGTTTGATCGTGGCGCTGTTGTCGTCCTCGTGCGTGGATGCTTGCGTCGATCTGCGAGGGCGTCATGGCGTGATGTGCTTGGCTGTGCGGCGGGTGTGCTCTTGAAGAAGGCAAAACGCCAGCGAGAGAGACTCGCTCGATTTGGTGACGATTGGACGACCGAGGACAATCGTGGAAACCGAATTTGTAAATTCAAGCCGATTCTTTGGTTTTTCTTATCCAGGCGACACGTTGGGAAGCCACGCCCTAACTGCAAACATGCCAGGATTTTGTTGACATTGGGGAATGGTGGGTTAAAGATCTCTTTTATTTTATTTTGTTATACACTGCGGGACAAAAAATTAGTGCCAGAATATTTTTTGGCACCACCACTTCAGTTTTGCGAATTGAACGATGCCGGTTAGATATGTGATTCCCACGACGGTTTGGCGCAGGGCACACCAACATCCGTTGTCGAACTCGAAGTTGTTCAGTGACCTCCCATACAAATTTTCAATAGTGCTGAGGGAAAAAAATATAGTGCCAGTGGAGACCATACAAAAAATCGAGATATCTTTTCTGCTTTTTTGCTGTTTGACGTGCTGAAAGGCACTCAAGCGAGCAAAAGCTGACAGTAGCGCCTTTACAGCAGGATGTCATGGACGAAATGGTATGCCGCAGCACTTGCTCTGCTTTACGTGACAAAGGCGTACCCTGCTCTAAACCGCATGCGCGCTCACAAGACTCCAAAAGTCGTGCGCAGTCATGTCAGCCAATTTTTGCCATTTTCCCATACTGAAGGTCAAAATGGCAATAGTCAAAACGACCACCTTACCCAACGACATAACACAAGACAGCGTACAGGGCGCACACCAGACCAACAGAGAACACTCAAGACAGTAACTACTTCACGCATGTGAGCTTCTCCAGTCTGAACTTGCTCGCTACAGAGCAGTTCGTGTGCTTTTTGAGAAATTGTGTGGTCGTACACAACTTCGGTGATAATTTTATCTTGCTTTTTGTACGTCATTTTTGACACTATTTTTTTGTCCACCCGTATAAATGCCCTGATACGCGTCGATTGACGCTTCGAGAATGTCTTATTTCACAGAAATACGTGTTTTAAACGTTTTTTGAACAGGAGAACAACATATCTAAATCGGACTGTCTAATTCAAAATATTTACGAAGTTACGATGAAAAGAGGGTTGGCACTAATTATTTGTCCCCCAGTGTTGGTACGTTTCCTATCTCCATGTGCTGTTTTTTTGTGTTGCGGGTTTTGATAAATGGTGATTGATTTGTTCAGGTTTTTGATAAATATTCCGAATGACCCCCCGGAATGAATCCCGCGGGAATAACCCCCCCCCCTCCAAAGTCCAAAAGTGCACTTCGAACTTTGCGAACAGACTCAGCTGCTCAGCTCATGGCGCCCACACCGTCGATGGATGCGCTCACGGACGAGCTGCGCAGCGTGGACAAGCGCATCGCGGCGCTCATGCAGGAGAAAGCGCAACTGCAGCAGCGCCTGGAGACCGCGCACCAGGGCGGCGCCAAGCCCATGAGCGCTGAGGTGGTGGACAGCAACCCGTACTCGCGGCTCATGGCGCTCAAGCGCATGGGCGTGGTGGCCAACTACGAGCGCGTGCGCGATCTCTCGGTGCTCGTGGTCGGGCTCGGCGGCATCGGCTCCGTGGCGGCCGAGATGCTCACGCGCTGCGGCGTCGGCAAGCTCATCATGTACGACTACGACACGGTCGAGATCGCCAACATGAACCGCCTTTTCTTCCGCCCAGAGCAGGCGGGCATGACCAAGACCGCGGCGGCCAAGCAGACGCTGCAGAGTAGGTGCTTGTTGTGGGTGTGCGTGTGCGTGTCTTGTACTCATGGGTGTTGTGTGTGTTTGTTTGCACTGCACCGCGCCTTGACAGGCATCAACCCGGATGTGGTCTTCGAGGAGTACACGATGGACATCACGACGACGCAGAACTTTGAGCAGCTGCTCGACCGCATCCAGCATGGCGGCGTGGACGGCGCGTCCCGGGTCGACCTCGTGCTCAGCTGCGTGGACAACTACGCGGCGCGCACGACGCTCAACCAGGCGTGCAACGAGCTGAACCAGGCGTGGATGGAGTCGGGCGTGTCCGAGGACGCCGTGTCGGGCCACATCCAGTTCCTGCTGCCAGGGCGCACCGCGTGCTTCGAGTGCCTGCCGCCGCTCATCGTCGCGAGCGGCATCGACGAGTCGACGCTCAAGCGCGAGGGCGTGTGCGCGGCGTCGCTGCCCACGACGATGGGGCTCGTGGCCGCGCTGCTCGTACAGAACGTGCTCAAGTACCTCCTGGGCTTCGGGCAGGTGTCCTACTACCTCGGCTACAGCGCCATGAAGGACTTCTTCCCGTCGGACGTCATGCGCCCGAACCCCGAGTGCTCGAACCGCCACTGCCGCCTTCAGCAGGCGGCACCGGCCCACGCGGACTGGAAGCCCATGGTATGGACCGCGCTCGGCCACGACGGCTCGCCGGACCTCCCGGTCGAGCACTCGGAGAACGAGTGGGGCATCGAGCTTGGCGGCGGGTCCTCGAGCGATGATGCTGTCGTGGTCTCGGGGGGACACGCCGCCACGGAGCCCGCGACGCTCGCGTCCGGACTCTCGTTCGCGTACCAGCAGTCGTCGTCGTCCGCGTCGTCGACGGTGACGCCCACCGAGGCCGTCGTCGCGGCGGAGAACGTGGACGTGAGCCTCGAGGAGCTCATGGGCCAGCTCAAGTCGCTGTAGGCCAAGGAGTCCCATTCAGGGTGCCGCAGAGGAGAGAGAGAGAGCGACACAGACACTGAAGAGAGAGAGAGAGGGCCTGGCTGTTGGGTTGTTCGACTGTGTTTGCGTGTTCCGGTTCGTGCTGTGCAAGCGAAAGCCTCTCGTTCTTGCTAAGCAGCTTGTCGTCCGCCGCTCATGCCGGCCGAAGGAGCACGTCGCGGAACGCGTCGAGGAGCCCCAGCGCCGCGTGCTGCATGTCTGACGACCAGATGCCGTCGCGCTCTTGTATCCGCTGGTCGATCACGCGCGCGATGCGCACAGCGCACGGCAGCGTGCGGTAGCTCTCCGCCTCGAGCGCCACGAGCACCCGCATGGCGTTGAACGCAAAGCACGCGGTCGAGACGTCGTCGCACGTCTCGAGCTCGAGCAGGAGGTCGTCGAACGTCAGCCCCATGTCCTCCAGTGCCTCCCTGTCGGCGTCGGCGTTCGCCTCCCGCTGCTCGCGAGCTGCGATGCACGACGGCGACGTCGCGAAGGCCAAGTACATTTCTCGCACCGCAGCAGGCAGGAAGCTCGTGTTTGCAGAGGCCGCGCGACCGGGAGGCTCGTCCGGCGCCATCTCATCGTTGTCGTAGTCGGGGACATCGCCCTCCCCCGCTGCGATCGAGAACGCTGAGAGCTACAGCAGAGGTCGAGTCAGTCGCTCGTCACAATTCATGAGCGCGAATCGATCGAGAGGTAGCGCAACGGTGCTGACGTACCGGCTTCGCGAGCCCGACGGCCTGTGCGGGCGACTCTCGTAGCGACTGGACCGACTTCCGTGCCAGGTGGCCGCGGCCGAGCGCCTGGATGCACGTGGCAGCCTCGATCTCTTCGAGCACGAGCTCTTGTCGGTAGCGCGCAGCGGTTTGGCGCCAGAACCGCTGCACGCTCGCGGCCGCGATGTGCTGCACCTCGCTGAGCTCCTCGCTGATCGCCGCCGCGTGTGCGCTGCGCTGATGGCGCAGGTGCGAACGGAAGGACCGCTGGAGCGTGCGCACTGCGACGCTGCGCACACCAGCTTCCCTGTACCTCGAGTAGTGTCGGCAGTGCGAGCGGAAGCAACTCTGGATCTTCGCGGCGGCAGTGCTCTCTCCGACGCGCACGGCGTTGGCCAGCAATCGGCTCTGGTGTCCGCGTGCAAGCGCCTGGATCTTCGTCGCCGCGAGCTCTTCGAGGAACGCCATCTCCATTGCCAGCTGCACGCAGACACTCAGCAGTAGGGCTCGTCAACTCGGTTAAGAGCGTCATGATGGAGATTGCAGCAGCAGCGAACGACACCGACAGGGAGCTCACCGCTTGACCAAGTGCGATCTCCGCATGCTTGCGCTCGACATACATCCGACTGAGCTGTGCCGCGCAGTGCTCCGTCACGATCTCACGCGTCATGTGGCCTTTCAGTGCCGCCTGGATGCGCACCGCCGCCGAGTTCCGTCGGTGCACGTTTGGTGCGCGCTCGAGTGGCTCGCTCGTGACGACAGACTCGCTCCGTCGCCATTGGCGTTCGCTAGAGGATGCAAGAGAGCTCTTCAAAGGTAGCGCAGGCGGCGACGACAGCGGCGCGCCATCCCGCCACCGTTTCCTGAACTGCTTCTGGATCGCAGTCGCTGCGACGCTTTCGACCTCTGCGAGCTGCAGCGCCGCTTCTTCTTCGTCCTCGTCCGCATCTTCTGCGACGCTCGCGATCGAGCCCTTCTTAGAAGCAACCTTGGCCGATCGGACTTGGCGCGCGATCTCCTCTTTCCGGAGCTGCTTCTGCGACGGCGAGAGAGAGGGAGAGTGAGAGAACTGTGCCAACCATCGTTACCACTGAAGACTTTCCCACCAGCTCGATACTGTTGTGTACCTGTCGTCGCCTTCGTACAGACGTGCGCGCTCGCTCTCCTCGGACGAACGCTTGAATGCGCTTCGCCGCAGCAGTACGAACAAGTTCGTGCTCTGTGACTCGGAGCTCGTGTTCGGTGGCATACAGCGCGCCGTTGCTGCTATCGACGATCTCGATGAACACTTCAGTGATCGCCTGTACCGAGTCGCTTCTCGAGTTCGAGCTCGAAGTCGTCGTAGGAGAGCCACCTGCGGTCCCAAAGACATCGCTGCTGATGTGTTCGAGCGCTGCGTTGTATTCGGGCAGTCTCTGAGAAGACTCGCTGCGAACGCGCTCCAGACGCTCGCGCACCTTGCTTGTCGACCCTCGTGGAGTCGTCACGGCCTCATTCTCTTGTGGAACAGAAGTGGGTGAGCATTTTACAGTGCTGTCTTTGGTCTCTGTCCGTGGGTCTGGGGATTGCAATGACGCGGGAGCTCGTTGCGTTGCTGAACTTGGACGAAGAGCTGCCCCCGGAACCGATGTCCCAGTCAAATCATTCTTGATGTTCTCAGCGAGTCGCTTCATCCGGCGCAGATACTCCATGTGGCCCACGCGCTGATGCGGCAGATCACTGTCTGGGCCACCAACCGATTCCGAGTGTGTACTCGACGCGCCATTTTCCTCGCGATCCGCTTCACGCCCAACGCGGCTCCGTCGAGCTGCGTTTAGCGCCTGATGATGCCGATGCCCTCGGCCGAGATGTTGCTGAGCAGCACAAGAAGAACTATGTTGTGGAGCAAAACACGTGCGAGCGCCGCGGTCGCGCCGAAGTAGGAGGTCTGCAAAGCCGTCGCTCATCTCGGCATCGGTTTCTTCAGTCTCGCTCGGCTCATCATCGTCAAGGACGTCGCAGTCGTCGTCGTCGTCATCGCCTTCTTCCAGGTCGCTGATGTCCGCACTGCAATGCGCACTAAACGCACCAGCGTTGCGTGGGTTCTGAGGTTGGCGCATCGACGACGAAGACTCGGAGCGAATCGCAGTTGGTCGAGCACTTTGTGGCCGCTTTGTGTACTGAGACTGTTGTTGAGACGATCGAGAACTCGCGGCCACTTGTGTTATCGCGCTGGCACCGTTTCTGGCGTCTTCGATCGCGAACTCTCTCTCGAGATGCTTCCAGTGCGACTCGATGCTTGCTATGGCCTCTGTGTCGCTTGCGTCCCGAACTGCTCTCGGTCGAGAAGCTGACGCTGACACGGGTCGCGGGTAGGAGCTGCGTAGCGCCGACGCTTTCGCCGACGACGGACGTTGAGATCGCGACGAGGCAGTACAGTCGGCCGACGCCCTTCCTCTCGGAGGCGACGAGTATTGCAGCCCTGCAGTCGACGGCTTCATCGGTTTGTAGCACTGCGAGGCGACGTTCGCGCTGTAGGACATGTCGTTTCCCATTGCTGCTGCGCCTCCTCCTCCTCCTCGTCCGCCTCTGGATGCGTTGTGAGCTGACCGCGGGCGGTCCATTGGCTTCCGACGATCACTGGCGAACGCACTCGACGAGTGGCTCGTAGTCGACGAATGCTGTGACACCGTCCTACTGTTGCTTGCAACCGATTGGTTGGCGCGGTGGCTAGCAGCGCTGCCAGTGCGCTGCGCCTCAAACTTGTTCTTGGCGTCTGTGAAGATCTTCTTGAACGAGGCGCACAGCGCCGCATTCGACTCGCGGTACTTCCACACGAGCTGGAGCGCCTTCTTGTACCACTGCAGACTCGCCTCACCACGACCATTGAACTCGAGCTCGACTGCCAGGTTGTGGTACGCGACCGCAAGGGAGATGATCTTTTCTTCGCGAGACTTGGCGTCCAGTACGTCTGCGGACGATGACGCGGACCCGTCGTCGTACTCGTCGTCTTCGCCTCTGCGGCTGCTGTTCAAGGCAGCTTCGATGCCCACGAGCTCTTCTTGAGTGTGGAAGATCGCGGCTTGCGCGTGCTCGAGCGCGAGGTCGTGGCGGCCTAGCTGCGACTGGATCGCGCAGAGGTTCAGGTGCGTGATCGAGAGGTTCTTCACGTGTGCGCACGTTGAACCAATCTGCGCGGCCTCCTTGAGGTACTTGAGCGCCGACTTGAGCTTGCCGAGCTTTCGGTAGCAGCAGCCGATGTTGTTGAACGTGAGGATCTGCAGCGACTGGCACTTTCGGAAGTTCCCGGGCGCCGTGATCGCCTCCGCCTTGCGCAGCATCGCGAGGCACTGGTCGAACTGTGCCTGTGCGAGATACTGCATCGCCACCGAGTTGTAGCTCAGCACGACCTCGTTGAGCGCGCGCTGCACAACCGAGTTGTCCACTCCGAACATTCGACGCTTGAGCCACAGACTCTGCTCGAGGCACCCGAGCGCCTCGAGGTCCATGTTCTTCTGTTTGAGGCACGCGACAGTCGAGTTGAGCATCTCGAGCAGGCTCTGGTCGCTGTCAAATTGGTTCAGCTTGCCTGGATGGTGCGCATGCGAGGGCTTCCCGGGCAAGACGGTCGCACTAAAGTCACCAAAGAACTGCTGCTGCTGCTGCATCCTGGCTCGTCGCGGAGAACCGCCACCTCGCGACTCGTGTGACGTGAACGACGGCATGCGGAAACCCGACGGAGCGCCACTGGGTTGGTGAGCTGGTTGTCGTGTCGCCATTGCTTCCTAGACACCACACGTGGCCGTGTTCATTCTCTCAACCGGGAGGACAGGACCGTCAGTCGCACCGCTGGTCCTGGAGTCACAAGTCCACTCTCTCTCTCTAACAACAACTCAGTAGTTACTTCAAGCTAAGAATACCAGCTTGGTACTTCCTGGCGCATGTGCAAAAGACCCGGGGACTTGCTGTCCGCAATAGGGTCGACAACGAGCCATCGGGCATTCATCGACTGTGTGGATGCGGCATCAGTGACACCAAGGCGTTGTAGAAGCCAACGGCATTCCACCAGCACATACACACACATACGCTGCATAAACGCCTCGCAGTGGCAGTGCTGGCAATCCCATTCTGTCCCAGTAGACGCCTGCACTCGCAGCAAAAGAATGACAGCGGCACCACCGGCCCCCGCCTACTGCAGACTCCGCTTGCCGTGGGATCGGTACACTGCCAGCTCCTGCTCAAGCGACGCGATGTACTCCTGCATCTGGTAAAACTGGTCGGCTTGGTCCGCCAGCACCTTGAGCAGCTCGTTCTTCTCGCCCTCGAGGCGCTCCGACATCTGCTTGTACATCTCCACGAGCTTCGCCGAGTCGTCCAGCGTCGTTTTCTCCAGCGAGCGCGCCACCGCCGCGACATTGTCGTCTACATCGTCGTCGTCGTTGTCCGCGACCGGGTTGGGCTCCTTCCGATCCCACTCGCTGTGCTCCTTCGACCTCGTCGGACTGAGTGACACCGCTGGGGGCTCTGAAATCGGTTCGCTGCCCGAGTCAGCGACGAAGAAGCCGCCGGCACTCGACACCCGCGCGGCTGTCGGAGGAGACGGCTGCCACACGGGCGACTGGGGCTTAGCAGCCGCGTCGAATGCTCTCTCGCTGGGCTGCGTGCCGAACAAACTGCTGGCGCTCGGAGGCGCTTCGGAGAAGAAGTCGTTGACTTGCGTGGGGCTCGGCGCTGCGGAGGCGACGGTATCCGCAGGGGTGGCGATGGCGGCAATGGAGGCGTCCCCGTGCGTCGTCTCCTGGGACTCTGAAGCCGGCAGCTGCGACGGCTGTGCGAACGGATCCGCGTAGGTGGGTTCGAATCCGTTCGCTTCCGCCTCTGTGGCAAACGGGCTCGCGTTGTCGACGGCGGTGGGCGGCACAGAACTCTCGAACAGTGACGCCGCCGTCTCCTGGTTGCTGTAGTAGAACTGCTGGTCGTACTCCTGCTGCTGCTGCTGCTGCTGCTGCTGCTGGTAGTAGTGCTGCTCTTGCTGGTCGTACGAATGTTGTTGTTGGTCGTACTGTTGGTGGTTCTGGTCGTACTGCTGGTGTTGCTGGTCGTACTGGCCGTACTGCTGGTGGTCCTGGTCGTACTGCTGGTACTGCTGGTCATACTGCTGGTGCTGCTGGTCGTGCTGCTGGTAGTAGTCGTACTGCTGGTGATGCTGATCGTACTGCTGCTGGTAGTGATACTCTTCCTGCTGCTCGAACGCGCTGGTGGCTGTCCCGAACGCATCGGGTGAGCTTGAGGCGAACGGATCCGCGGACTGTTCAACGACGTCGCTGCGAAGGTGCTGCTGGTCGAAGCCGCCGGGGCTGTGCGAGCTCGCTGTCAACTCGGGCGGGTTCGCGAACAGGTCGGCCGCTGTGCTGATCTCGTCTTCTGCTGCTGCTGCAGAAGTGACCAGAGCCAACGAAGCGGAGAGCTCGTGAGGCCGCCGCTCGTCGCCAGCACTGCTGTGGAAACCGCTCGGCATCGCAGCGGCCGGAGCGCGGTCCTCGTCCCCGAAGCCACTCTGAAATGCAGTCGGCACCGAAGACGACGCATCGGGGCTCGCAAACAGCTCGTCGGCGGTGGCCCAGAAGTTGTCGCCCGGCTGCTCGTGCTCGTGCTGCTGCTGCGCGAAGTCGTCGTAGAAGCTCGGCGCAGTCTGTGACGGAGAGTGGTGCGCGAACAGATCCGCAGACGCGTTGCTGGCCCCGAGCGCAGAGCTCTCGTGTAGCTGCTGGAAGGGCTGGCACTGCTCAAAGCCGTCGCTCGACGGCGTCGCGGACCGGGGCGGGCTCGCGAACAGATCCGAGACGCTGCCCTTCGTCGACAGCGTTTGCTGCTCGTCCTGGACCTCAAAGCCGCTGCGGGAGCTCGTCGGCGCGCTGGCGAACGGGTCCGACGCCGCGGTCGACTCGCCGAAGAAGTGGCCAAAGCCGCTCGAGTGCGCACTCGCGCCCGACCGCGGGGGCTGGGCGAACACGTCGGCAGAAGGCGGACGCGATGGTGGCGCAAGCCCCTCGCTCTGGAAGAACGCGTCCGCGACCGCCTCCCGCTGCTTCGCGAAGAAAGCGCGCGGTGGGGGCTTGGGCGGCCCAAAGAGCGCGTCGGCAGGCGGGCGGGACCCGCCGACGGGCGAGGACAGCGGGATATCCTCCAATCCCAGGCTGTTGGTCCCTGCGTGCTGGTGGGGGTCGTAGAGCTGCTGCTGCTGCTGCTGGGGGTGGTGGTACGAGGGCGCCTGCGGCGGCCAATTCGCGCCCCCGGCCGCGCGCTGCTGCTGTTGCTGCTGGGGCGACGGCGAGGCGGACGCCGCGTCGCCCACGAAGCGCTGAAGCAGGCGGTTCATCCCGGGTTTTGCTGACTTGGAAATGCCTGCGTGGTTGTTTGTTGGCTTGAAATTGTGAGTGCGGTATTGTGAGAGATTGAAAAGGAGGGAAAACAGTTTACAGAGCAGGAAACAACACTTGTCTATCGACTACCGCGTCCTTCGCCTTCCTTCCTTCACACTTGCGCTTGTCTGCTTTTTACCTCGTGCGATCTGCGTTCTCTGCGTGACGACAGCTGCCGAGCGAGACACGCTACACGGCGGCCGGCAGCAGCATCATAAAGTCGCAGAAGTCCACGAACAAGTAGTACGTCCAGAAGTAGAAGAAAACCGCGAGGAAGATGGAGAT